>WSYH01009890.1:0-24662 GCA_036426205.1 Ascaphus truei | reverse complement strand
ATGTGAGTGACTGGGAGGGAGGGAGGGGGGAGGAAAGGCAGGAGATCTGTGCAGGCAGCTCCCTGCACACAGTCACATGCACAAAGTCACATACACACACACAGATACACACACAAATAAATACACACACACAGATAAACACACACACACACACACACAGACAAATACATACACACACACAAATACACACATACAGATACACACACACACAGATACACACACACACACAGATACACACACACAGATACACACACATTGGAGAGCAGAGGCAGCGACGGATGGGAGTGACTGGGGGAGGGGGGGAAGAGGGAGAGGAAAGGCAGGAGATCCGTGCAGGCAGCTCCCTGCACACAGTCACTGGACAGGCAAATGTACAACTCTCCCCCTCCCCCCCCACCTTCTCCTATCACCCGGGGCAGAAGGGGACGGGACACCGCGCAGCCACCAGCAGACAGAGGAGCCAGGAGCAGGAAGGCAGACACACACTCACAGTGTGCTCAGCACAAAGCGGAAGCTCCGCCCCCGGCTTCCTCTGACCTGCAGCTAATCCCCTGCGGGCCGGCCGGCATTAAGGAGGGAAGGTGGGGAGGGATAATCGGGGGGGTGGTGGGGAGGATAATCACGACGTCCCTCTAGGCAAGCCACGGCGCACCAGGGCGCAGCGGCGTACAGATTGGGAACCACTGGTGTAATCCATGGTTAAAATCACTATCTCTAGGATTTTGATTGTAAATGTTTTAGAGCAAGGACTCATTCTTCCTTTTTAGGTACCTTGTTCAAATATTAAAGCTACGTAAAAAAAATTACCAGGGTTAGCTGATATGACTTTTAGAGCCTAATCTTACCCCACTATTCCACCTATTCAATATACTGAGAATGTGGGTAACACACAGTTAATGGTGCACTGGCTTAAGATCAAATGAACAGACGTCATTATACATCAATTACTATTCATTACCCCACTTCTCAACATGTTGAATAGATGTCTATGTCAGGGCTTTTCAACCAGCTAGGGCCCCATCCGAAAATACTTATAAGTGGAAGGGCCACAAATTGTTTGTCATTTTAGATACATTTTAAAGACCTGAAATATATTGTATTTTAACATTTTGCAAGCATTTATAACATCTGTACCACATTTACATTGCCTTAAACAAGTGAGTTTCAGTGAAAAATCGCACTTAGCTGTTTAAGCAACTAGTATGAAATAGCAGGAGCTGAGAGTCCAAGGCCCTTCGCTGGAGGCATTTGGCCTGCGGGCTGCCAGTTGAGCAATGGCCTATGTGTTCTGTGTAGTACCTCACACAGAAAAGTTTGCTTTGATGCACTGCACCATTTTCTGCTTGCAGTTGCCTTCAATTGTAATGACCTGTCCATGGGTTATGAGCTTGTTAAAAGTTTTCTCAAGTCAAGTCAATCTAACACATTTTGTAAACAGCACCTGACACCTTATGCTCCAAGGCACCCAGGCACAGGGCTAATACTTTTTAAACAGACCTCCAACCATTGATGGAAATTAATGGAAGTTGAAGGGCAATTTAGATAGATGATACACCCCAACATTTGTATGGCACAACAGCAATTTGTTAAACTTACAGTATTACAGTAGGTGATATCTGACTTATTTGGACTAACAATTTATATTATAAAACAAGCTGTTGCGAGCTCATACTCTCTTCCCCAGGTCAAGCAATACAGATTTACAAAATATTCCATGTAAAATCCAAGATAACAATCTAAGGCAAATGATGTAGAGAAGTCATGGCAGAGGGAATAGTAAATAAACTGACAGCACGATAAAAGGGATAGTGAGAAATGTGGATAGAATGCAGAACCATACATTCATCAGTAGTGTGAATGGGGGCTGCATGGAGCGGAAAGGAAGGGGTTAAAGTGTAACGTTCACAGAGAGGCCCATTACATACAATTATGAGAGTGTTTAAGAAACCTCAGATTAGTATTAAGTCCTCTTTTTATAATGTCAAGGAGTACAGTATTATCATTTTGAGTTCAGGTGTTTTCCGTTCTTGAGTGCTTTTAAACATTCCTTTGAGAATGTTGATGTTAAATAATTTATGGAATGATCTGGCTGTGAAAAGTGGTGTTCCACTGGAGTGCAGGATCTCCCTTCTTCATGGTGTGTTATTGTGTGTCTGTGTACCTGTAGGTTAATTCTGGGCTGAACCCAGTTTTGGGCTGATTTCATCAATGCAGCTTCCTTGGTCAATTTTATTAAATGTCATTACAGACAAAAGTAAGTGCTTACCGTCAGAATGCTCCACAACCGAAAAAGGCCAATGGTACTCAAATCATGGCCCGCAAACCAAAGCCAAAGACCACACAGCCCCGGCCACTCGGATAATCCACCAGCGAGCTGTAGGCCCCAGGTACCCCCAGCACAATGGGCACTGCCCACTCGCCACTAATTAGCATCCCATAGAGCTCCTTCTGGCAAGGTTACCCAGCACTTAACCCGCCCCCCCCCCCCACCACCCCTCCTCCCATCCCAACCAGCCACCACCAAAGGGGCTATTTAAAGCTGCAGTTCAGGCAATATCCTGCATGTGTTTTTTTTTTTTAATAAATCAGTTCTGTAGTAAGAAAAATTTTTGAAAGACCAATTTTCTTGTATTCTATTTTAACAAGCATGCTTGTTCCTATAGCAATGATTTACATTCCCCATATTTAAAGATGTCGCCAAACTTTGCCGAACAATAGATGGAGAGCGAATTGACCGGCAGCTATGTAGTTCTTTAGGTAATTAGAGATTGCCCACATGAAACTATTGAAGTAAAATTTTTTTTTTTAAAAAGACTGAACTGCAGCTTTAATCTCTTAATTAGAGCCAATCCCCATACTGTCATGCGCCACGACCTGCTCTAAACCTATCAGGATGGTAACATAGACATTTATCCAAGTCAAGATCAGATAAACGCACCATTGTCCATCTAACCTGGCCAACCACCCCACCCGTTACTCTGCACCACAACTTTCCAAATGCCCCCTGCCTTCCGGAGAACACAACCTTCCCTGCACAATGTTTTACCACCATACTTGTGTACCCCTCTTTCTTTGTCTCAGTATATGAGGTGGGGGCCCGAGTTCTCTTACAATATAATGGGCCCCCACAACGTATGTATTCCAGCAAGAAGGGGAACAACACAAAAACAGTATATGATAACATTTTGAATAACAAAACAGGAATAAACACAGGTTTGCAATGCTCCTGTGACCCTTATAATTAAGGCCAAGCACTTGCATACACAGTTATACTTGTGTAGCCATGGTGCCCCTGGCCACTAAATTTCCCTGCCCTAGTACTGTCAGTTCTAGTAAGTGCTGGCAGTGCTCGGATTAGGGCTCTATGCAGTAACGCCGAAAAAGTGCAAATCGCCAAGTTGTTCCATATCGTCATAGTATTCAGTAAGGGCCGAATCCCTGCCGAATCCCTGGCGAATCACTGCGAAAGCAAATGCCGATGAGCCAGTGATAAAAGAGCCTGGCTCCCGTAGCCTGGCGATAGGCCTTTCTGCCGATATGTGTTTGGCGCAGAGAGAGATCCGCCACTCTCTCTCTGCGCAACACATTGGCACATTAAAAATCTTTCTTTCTAACCAACTTTTATTCATAGTGTAACATGTGCAGGGGGTTCTGATTTCAGTTCCGGGGACCCCCTGCTTCCTGAGATACAGGCCCCTTTATGAGGTGGCCGGTATCCCCTCTGCATTGAAATGTCCCGATCACGTGATCGCGGAATGTAAACAAGCAAGGGATACCGCACCCCATAAGGGGCCTGTATCTCGGGAAGCAGGGGGGTCCCCGGACCAAACCAAAGCGGTTCAGCTCCGGAGATCTCTGCACATCTACACTATGAGTAAAACACACATATAAATAAACAATCATTCCTTCCCTTAGCGGCTATCCGCTATGGTATTAAGCAGCCTTAATGTATTTTTATAATATTCTTGTGGGAGCAGGGGTCCCCTGAGCTGAACCACATTGATTGTGGCTCAGGTCCCCCTGCTTCCCGAGTTACAGGCCCCTGGTAAGGGGCATCGGGTGCCAGTGTCGCCGCCATCTTTATAGAGCCCACGTCGCTTCTTGGACGCTATAAAGATGGCGGCGACACTGGAACCGATGCCCCAAACCAGGGCCTGTAACTCGGAAACAGTGGGTCCCTGAGCCGAGAAATCAATGCGGTTCAGCTCAGGAGACCCCCTGCTCCGCAAATATTATTAAAATACATTAATGCTGCTTCATTCCATAGCGGATAGCCGCTAAGGCAATGAAGGGGTTAAGGCATAATAGTATGTTTATTGGGGACAATTGCCCCCCAATAAACATTGCAATAACAACATACACCCCTGTGCCCCCTGCCCCAACACCCCTATACCCCCCATTACATATATCTCTTTTTGGGATGCACAGCAATGATACTAGAGGCCGGCGGGGGCCCTCGGGTGTTCCCCGCAGGGCCTGCAGTATCCAATTCTGTGCCCCCCCAAAAAAATACACAACACAAATACTTACTATAAATACATACACACCAACCCTAAACATACAATACAGTAATGTGGCAAATTACTATATCCACAATGGATAACAGTACATTTGTCCCTTAAACACATAAAGAACAATAAATACATTAAATACATATAACACTCACACCATGTCCGGTTGCCACGATGAAGGCCATCCTCATCTTCATCACCGTCCGCTGCTGCAAACAGAAAAAGAATAAATAACATCCATGTAATGTCCTTAACCACCCTCACCCATCTACCACCACTACCCAGCCGGGAGGCCTAGCCCTCATCCTTTGGGGCCAGTACCTTCCTCCACCCACCCCCAGTACCAACAATAAAAACAATTCACTGTCCTCCCCACAATAAACATCATTCTATATTAAATACATAACCCACCCCCTGTGCCCCCCCCATAAATACATGATTTATTCTTTTACATACAGGGTTCATACCCCAGGCCCCGCGTGGTCCCCAGTGGGCCTGACGGGTCACCTCACAGACCTACAGGTTACCAGCAACTTGTTTCCTACAGGTTCTGGAGGCCCAAGGTACCCCCAGGACTCCTGCGGGACCCGGATGGCCGTGGGGGACCCCCCCGTCACTCCCGCGGGCAGCCGGGGAAACCGTCTGACCCCCGGCTCCCTCGGGGACCCCCGAGGGGTCAGCCGGGGACAACCCGCCGGCCTGTTGTATGGGTTTTGCGCATGCAAAAAATGTAAGAGCAATAATTTTTTCTAAGTCGCAGCTTTTTTGCGTCTACTTGAGCTAACGTATTCTGATCAACGCACCTTTCGCGTACGCTAAGGTTGCGTTGCTTAGTGCACGCCGCTTAGGGCAGAATTTAACGCAAACAGGTTACGAATGAGCAAATTTGGACTTAGAAAAAATCCTGAAAAAAGTCATTTTTATAGGCGCAAGTGCCTGTTTACGTTGTTAGTGCATCGGGTTGGCGGCGCAACACTCACGTTCTAGAGCACTTTGTGCTCTAAAGTGACTTAAAACGAGCTTAGTGGCATGACCCCCATAGTATCCACCAACGGAACTATTGTCCCATAGAGAATAGAATATGTACATAAGGATCATATCCAATAGAAGAACTGATGTGTCCACAAAACGGAAAAAGTGCATATGGTCAAACAGGGGAACAAATGTTCCCGCTCAAATATACCTAGTAGCCAAGGAAATGGCACAGGCCTCCACTTTTAAAATAAAAACAATACAATTTTAAATATATCAAATAGTGACGCCGAAACACAAGTGAAATCAATTAACTGTGTGACTAAAATATATCCTGGAAAGTTACTGATATTTACCTATCCCAATATCTTGCATCTAGCCCACTTCCCCATAGCTCCCCTCTCCCCTCCAGTGCCTCATGTCTCAGTGTTCCCTCATTACTTTTGCTCCCTTTTTATTCGTATGTGTTGCCCCAAATAAACACCACAGCAAGTAGGAATTGCTTGATATATGGGATTGAGTTAACCTGCCCTGTCCCTACGCATCTATCAGGGTGTGCTTGTTCAGAACATATATTTGTTTATTTTTAAAGAAAAAAAACCATCTGATCAACAATTTACATACGTTAATTATTATATTTGTTTATGTGGGCAATCATATACCGGAAAGTAGAACAATGTGGGAGGATATAACATTGTATGACAAATGAATACATATATGTTAAACAAATTGAACAAAACAATTAAAACATAGGAAGGAGGTTCCTGCCTGCCCAAAGAGTTTACAATCTAGGAATTAATGTTACATACAGTCTTACCTCAAAAGAGATTAGGTAAAGATCTAAAAAATACCCCAGAGCTTTTGGTCACAATAGAGATATTAACAGTTTAAAGAGATAAAAAAAACTTTAAGGTTCGCGCTCGAGCTGTCTTGAATCTTTTCTAAAATCCCAATCCTTTAGCAGCTCAGAGTGATGGATCACCTCCCTAAACGCTCCTAAATGGGATCTCCAGAAGGAGATCCCAAGAAACAAAAAACAAAAGCATGCCAAGCGCACCAAGGATTAATAACACACTCAAAGATGATCAATAAATAAAAACCATCTGAACTAAAACTGAGTACACAATTTATAAAAACATATAATAAAATCACACAACATACAAATGCAACCCCCACGCTGCACTGTGGGCAAAGGGAATAACATAATAACCAGCCCTTGTATCACACATCATACTGCAGCAATGTGATCAACAATGACAAAAGATTGATCCCAGGTGCCATCGGGCTAACCACAATCATCTCCGCATAAACTAAATAATGCTCGAGTGCCCATGGAACCCGGAAATCTAATGCTGAGGGGGGAGTGTGACTGACCCAGAGAGCGTGAGAAGGAACCGCTAACTGGCGCAAGACGTCCGGACCTGTCAGCTGCGGATGACCTTCTGCCTGGACCCTCTGTAACACACACGCCACCCCACCAGCCACTCAGCAAGCAATCAGGTAACCCCATGTGACCTCAACGCGTTTCCTAACACCGTACTTCCGTCGGGAGGTCACGTGTGGGGTTTACTGACGCATCTATAAGAGAAACAGAAGTGACTCTATGCCCAGTCACGGGGGCGTCCTGTGAATAATTAAATAATCAGGGCCCACCTCCAATTATATTAAAAGCAAGCAAAAACACACATTAATGCATAAATGACACATAATGACATTCAAATAATCACCATAAACACATAAATGCATTAAAGAATAAATGAGAACTAAACCTCTCACAATATACTCATCTAGTTATCTTAAAAACTGAGTTAATTCAATTAATTCATTAAAACCTTTCGGGTATTTTGTACCAAATATAAATCCAGAACTGTTCCCTCTTTATTAAAAAAAGGTCTCTATTCCCCTGTCGAGGATTATGAGGGATTGTTTTCATCCCCATAAATCTAATAGAACTGGGTCACAGTTGTGGACTTCTTAAAATGTTTCAGAAGGATTAAAGGTTGGCCCTTAGCTAACAACTTGAGGAATGTTTTTACATTTCATTCTCACGTGCTTTAGCTCCTTAATTTAAAGGGCCTTTTAGTCTTTCCATGTACTGCAGGTCACACTTACACTGCAGTACATACACCACATGGGTGGTCAGACAATTAAAAATGTTTTATTTTGTATGTTTTATCATAACTGATGCTGTTATATTTTGTCTAGTTTTCACACATGATTGCAGGCTTTGCATCTCCCACATTTGTGGGTCCCTACAATTCCAAACTGGATCTAGTACTCTCAGGTTTCTTCAACAATGATGGAACTTGGCTGGGAGCTAACATCCCTTTTAAATTCTGGGCCCTTCTGAAAACCACATCTGGTTTTTGACTTAATCAGGTGGCCCAATAGGAACCCTCAATGTTTGCAAAGAATATGCTTATATGGAGCCATAGGCCTCATTAAACTGTTATGAATATAGAACTTTCTTAACAGCCCTGAGTTAGTACCCTTTCATCCCATATTATTGACCTTTTTGTTGTACTGGCTTTCTCTTATATTTCAACAGTGATTGGCGATTCACCTTTCTAACTTTTCCATGAATTTATCAATCAAATATTTGTTTATACTCTTACAAGAAATCGTTCTTTCAAAAATTGGGATTGTTCCTCAAAATGTTGTTCTTGAGTACTGTTACGTTTAACCCTTAAAAAAACTGATTGAACGGGATATTACTGTTACGGCCGGTGCTGCCCGCAGACCAGACCCGTCCCTGTGCTGAGGTGGGACGTAGGATAACACGCACCCGCAACAAAGGGAGCGCGTCCGGAGGTGTGCTGTTAGTGTTGCCAGGCCAGTTATATGTAATGAAGGACAAATACTTGCCGGTACGGTAGTAGAGGAGGGTGTTTGCCGTTGTCCAAGATCAGATAGGAGAGTTGGCGGATGACCGAAGGTATAAGCCTGTTCCAGGATGCCAAAGAAGTCACGAGTCCAAGTAGAGCCGAAGTCGAGAGCCGAGGGGTAGTCGTCCAATCCGCGTCAATCCCTGAGGAGTCCTGAGAGTAGTCAAATGCTTCCATACAGAACTATGTCGAGCGACGAGTGATGGGAAGCACAGCATAATAAAGCTGGCAGCCATGGAAAAAGGGGGCAGGCCTGGAGCTGCAAGAGTCCTCCCTGATAGGAGGGAGGTGTTACAACACAGCCAGCTGAGTGTAATCATATAATTTGCATGGACTGTGTGATGCTTGGGGGCGACGCCTCACTCAGGAGCAGTGGTTAAAAGTGCCTGTTAGGCGTGTGCTCTGTAAGCTGGGAACTGCATGCATATAACGTCTGAGGCTGCGCTGCGTGTAGGTGTGCGTGCAGGAGGGCGGGGTTGGCGGCGCTGGGACGTGCAGGAATCGGGAGGGATGTGATCCCGCGAAGGCGGCAGGGGCGAGGAGCCGTGGAGGACGGTAAGGCAGGATTGTTTTGTGGGTCCAGGGCTCCCTGCGGAGAGGGGGTGCTCTGTGTGGGGAAGCGAGGAGAACGCTGATTCCTGACAATTACTATCACCTATTGGTTATTATGGCAACTGCTCGGATGGAGATAAGCATTCCCATTGGTCTCTTTGAAAATCGTCTTGGTATTGATAACCCATTTCACATTGAAAATCTCTAGATCAAAGAACAGATAGAACTAACACTATTGTCCCCGCTGAATTTTAAATGTATCGTAGTCATTAATAGACAAAAAACAAATTCTAGTAAGAGGCCTCATCACCCTCCCAGATAATTAAAATGTCGTCTATGTACCTCTCTCACAGTTTAAACTGCGGAGGAGGCACCTCAACCACAAAATGGATTCCTCTCCCTATACAGGTTGGCAAACGATGGGGCAAATGTTGTCCCCATCGCTTGGCCAACCAATTGTAAATAATATTCAGAATCAACATAAAATATTATGACTTAACATAAACTCAATGCCCTTAGAATGAACTCAACTTGCACAAACGTGGTAAGTTGTGTTAGACATCAAAGTGCTCACTGCCGTCAACCCTTTCATGGGAATGCTCGTATAAAGATTGAACATCCAGTGGCATCTATATCCATCTTTACTCCAAAATTGGCCAACACTTTAGGACCATGGTAGTGTCTTTGAGATATGACTGGAGTGATGTGACAGTGACTGTAAATAATTATCAACATAAACAATAAATTAGATGTTGATACTATTGATGCCTGAAATAAATGGGACGGGCCGTGAGGGGTCGTGAGGAATTTGTGAATTTTTGGTATATAGTAAAAAATGGGAACTGTGGGAGTGGAAATAAAAGGAATTCAAAATATCTGCTTTGGTCAAAATTCCCTCCCCTGGGCTTCCTCGATGGGACTTAATTGACCTCAGATACCTCTGATTTGGATCTTCTATTCTTCTTCATTTCCCATATGAAATATCATCCAATAATAATGATTAGCCTCCTTATAATAATCCTTAAATCTAAAAACACCAAACCCCCTCCTTTGTCTGCCATTTCGTATTACTATGTCTGTATTAGATTCTAAATTCCTTAAACTCACTCCTTTTTCGCCCATACTCAGATTGTTACATCCTCCATTCAACCTTTTAGCACATATTTTCCTTAAATCATGCTTAAACAATTTTCCGATAATCCAGTATTGGCCCCTCGAGCATAGCGGAAAAACCACCAATTTTGGTTTAAAACCAGTGTGGAGATACCTATGTGATTAACGAAATCAGGTCACTTTCCCTCAGGAGAGACTCAAGATATCCAAAGTCTTTGGTTAATCATCTCATCCGAGGTAATCACTTAGGCCCCATCGTATCACCATATTTATATCATCCCCATTAATTTTTTGATCATTAAAATACTATGGAGGGTAAGCTTCTTATAAATTTTTTGCAGATCTACGTAAAGATCGAAGTCCTTGGGTCTGAGTAGGGGCGAATGACAGACCTTTTTTCAACCACAACAGAGGAACATTGTTATCACAAGAGAGATAAATTAAAGATAACATTGGCCACTAATGCGCTCTGGTTCTGGAAGCCTCTCGTTGTGGGAGGACTTTCTCTTCCTCCTCCTCTCATACCTTTTCTGAATATGACCTTTTTCTGTTTACCCTTCTATTCAGTGGTTTTGAGGAGGATTGTCCAATCCCAACTTAGCCTTCTGTGCCTCTTGGAATCTACCCTTTGAAAAAAAAAACGTCATACCATCATTATCACTACCCTACGGTGTCTCCGTCCAAGTGGTATTTAAATACTTATAATTGTCTGAATAACTTATATTTAACAGGCCCACTGCCATTACACTTTGCTCCCAGAAGGGATTGCTCCCTTGAAGTTGCATTAAGCCTAACCAGTGTTAGTTGATCTGGGCGCGGCAGTTATGCCTCCTTGTTTCCATCCTTTAGAATCACGCTAACCTTGAACTGGAGCAGTCTTCATACCCACAACATCCAGAGACCACTTTTTTCAAGGGATCAGTTTGAAATACCATGACCTGAAAGAGTTAAGGTAAGTCTTGCTAGAGGTACTGTACGTTATATTCAGGCCATTGTAGAGATACTTATTTATTATATAAAGGAACGGGGCGGAACAGCCGCCAGCAAAGCAAATACAGTAAATGCTTAGGAACCCCAAATAAGATATTGCACGAAAATGCTAAAGTTTTACAAATACTAGGGTTAGACAAGGAACCATAAGTGTATCTGCATGTCTTCCACATGCCCCAAAATGGCTTATTATTCATGTCCTTCAGTGATTCAACTGGCAGAAATGTTAATGACATGGAAATGAGTTCATCCACTCCTATCCAAGTTGTTAGATGCTTTGTGACCTGCTGTATTGCAGAGTTTGTATAGCTAAGTCTGGCATAAGAAAGACGACACAGAAAATTCACTCAAGAACAGCTATTTGATGCTGCAATAAGTAGAGAAACATGTCTGCATTGTACACAGTTATTTTGGCAACATTAAAGAGGCATTTAAAAACAAATATGCAGTCTTTGATAAGCTTTGATTGAAACGAATTATCTAAACTGCCGACAATTTGTTCTCCTGTGATCGATCAGCAAAGATCCTGCTTCCCAGGGTTCAGTAAATAGCTTCTTCAGAAATAGGGAAGCGGGGTATCCAGAGAGAAAAAGAAACTACATCATAGGGCAATATTATATGTGCAAGGTGATATCCATGCAGCGTGTTACTCTCCAAATGTTATACTCATAATGGAGTGGTGTAATCAAGCATATCATAATCAGTGTCAATTCTTTAGATGTGATGTCAGGAAATCCAAATGTAATCAGAGAGAAAAGGGAATAGAAATAGTGCAGACGGTATATGATATCACAACTACCACTTTATAGTAAAAATAAATAACCTCTCTGGATTCGAGGCTACAGAAATACAATCTTTTGCGCATAATGACAGCTCCTTAATTAATTCCCAGGTGGTAGGTGAGTCGCGATCTCACCGCTCCTCTCATGAGGTCATTCTCATCCGGCCATGCCACTTCGTTCCATCGTCACGCCAGTTCGATCGCTGCCGTCAACAACAAAGAGTGGCTTCTCTCCGTCTCCTCTCTTAGCCATTGAGTCACTTGTTGGCTCTAAGACTCTACTAGTTTCGCTATCACCCGCAGCTTCGTCGCATAATATATATATGCTACAGAACTCATTTTTATTTAAAAACACATGTAGATATTGCATGGATTGCTCCTTTAACAGCATTGGGTAACTAGTTACAGTATGAGCTGTCCCCGTGTGTTCTGTCTCGGTGACAGATGGAGTAATGCAGATGCCTGCCTGGTTTTTAGCTACCAAGTACGTCCACAATCCATGAACATGAAGATGCTTCCAATATCATGAGGTCAGTGGGTGTCTCCTTTACACTACGAGCCTAGTGTGTCTTTTCTTCCTATATCTGCCGAGAGCTGTAACTTCACCTTGAGTCATTCACAAGGTTTTGTGATGTCAACGATGCACTTGATAACCTACCAAAAGCTTTGTACCTGTTTTTTTTTTTGCCCTGCCCAATTTTATTTTACATAGATAGGAACAGGGGGTCCTGAGCTCAACAACATGAATTCAGTTTGGGAACTACCTGGTTACCAGATACTTACCAGGGAATGTGTTCTTGCTATCCAATCAAGTCCAGGGAAGCAAAATGTTTTTTAAAGTCCACACGTTAATGCAAGCCAGTAGGACTGGCAATTCAGCTGTATGGCTTTCTATTAGCCCACCAGAGACAGAGGCATTAAAAATCAACAAGGAAGAAAAACGGCTCGCCACTATTCGCCCGGTAAGTATTTCGGCAACCATGTATCCCCGAACTGAAATAACAACGGTTCAGTACTCACCAGAGACCCCACGCTTCACATTCTATATATAAAAGAAAGAGGTGGGGGTGGGAGGGGGGCAAGGTGAATTGCTCCTTTACGAGGCTTTGCGTATATGTTTAATAAATCACTGAGAAGATGGGCTGTAGCAATGGAGAGGGGCTATTATCAAGTGACCCCGACGCAAGATCCAACTATATGGGTATGTTCATGCTGCAACCATGATCTTTCTTAAGAGTAGAGAAGGACAGACGCGAGTAGCTCAGTGTTTTGTCAGAGAAGCAGGAGCCGCAGGTGATCCTTCTATAACACATTCTATGTGTATGTATGATTATCATATATATATATTATAATATATATTAATATATATATAGTATCATATATATATTATATGGACAACAGAATGGAAAAAAATCTGGGCGCCTTAAAGAACTGATATACTAGTTGTCTATGTAGAAATATCTAATGTATAACCCTAAATAGATCTAAGCACTGTTGTAAAAAGGTAATACAGACCTATAACCATAAGATGGCCCATAACAAATTCAACAACAACAAAAATGAAAAAAACTCAACATGAAAGATAAACCATTTCCTCAAATAGTTCCCTGAGGAAATATGGGTGCTGTATGGTAGGTCCCCGGCAGCTCTCAGTGTGACACCGACGTCCCATGTATCTAAAAAGGAAAAAAGGAGAGATCGTAACCGCCCATAGGCGTAT
The DNA here is from genome assembly GCA_036426205.1 of Ascaphus truei. Classification (NCBI taxonomy): domain Eukaryota; kingdom Metazoa; phylum Chordata; class Amphibia; order Anura; family Ascaphidae; genus Ascaphus; species Ascaphus truei. Next base: position 11,138 of record WSYH01009890.1, on the reverse strand, counting down.
AAAATAATATTATGAAGAAGGGAGAGGGAGGGAGGGGTACAAAACGCACTTACAAGAAGTCAATAAATCAGCATATTGATAGATAATCACCACATCCGGTCTAACTGCAAAGCTCTTGGGGCACGTCCAGTGCTTCCGTTTGTGAAGGATCAGCGTCTCAGCAGATTCCAGGACTGATGTAAGTCATCCGGTCCAAATGGCAGACTTTGGGGGCATTCCCAGCTCCGTTTGGCGAACGAGCACGTACCAGGCAGTTTTTTCCCGGGCTGGTGTGCTGTGACATAGTCCCAGACAAAAAGTTCCGTATAGTAGTGCCTGCAGCACTAAGTCGCTAGGATCAGTCCACGTCCTGCCGCTGGATGTAGACTTCATGTCAGTGCGTCTGACGTCACAGTACGCTCCCCTGTACGCGTTTCTGTCAGTCTCGGCTAACTTTTTTCAAAAAGACGACTGTAACATCGCTGCTTTTTAATTACATTGTTAATAAAATCTGTCCATCAATGGTGTTAGAGTGCCTGTTTCACTTATACAGTCACATATTTATTAACCATTTTGTTGCCATGTTTATAGAATTGTTCTCATCCTGCAATGGATCCTACTTTTTTGCATTAACTCACTTAACGAAATTGTCTTAGCGACCTTCGTTGTGTTTGTCGAATAAAAGGTTGTCCCCTTAGTGCTTGTTCTTACACACGTCTCTCTTGTGATTATTTATGTTGCTTGTCATTTGTTTCACTGGGTGATATCGATAAAAACTACTCTACCGCAAATTCGAGTCCTTATGACAGATCCTGCAGTCCCATAAGCAAGTAATTTGCGGGTGGTAAAAAGTACCAATGTGCTGGAGGTAACTTGCCATTTATTTTAAATGGAGCCTGTTATTCGCATTATATACTGAAACACTTTATAAACTTTCTTTTCCAAGCACACTTTCTAGCAAGGTAAATATGAAACAAACTTATTTATTAACATACAGAGAAGTTAGGGATTTGCCTTCACACGAGCTCCATGAGCTGTGTCTAAACTGCAACTCACTGCACACAGGTTAGATCTCCTTCTCAAGATGGCTGCATGTCAGCATTGTCTATCTCTTTAATTGCTCTACAGATTACCTTATGTTTGCTGTTTAAGACTAGACACTACCCCAGGGGTCCACTCTATCTTCAGGGTCTCACCAGGTCATTTATAAGGATTCCTTGCTTCATGCACAGGTGGCTCAATCAGTGCCCTCAGTCGAACTTTGCACCGTGTGCTGAAGCAGGAATAGCCCCTAATAGCTAGCAACATACCCATACAAACACACAACTATACCAGTACCTACATGTAGGCCCCTCTTTCCCCTTGTCAGGGCGACTACGCGCGCTGGCATAATACCTTGCAACGCAACCCAGGAGACCTGATCCTCCGCCCAGGGACCCGGGGGTGTGTGTATCAGTATCTACTAACAGCGCCTTCCCTGAAATGGGATCCTCATCAGTAGGATGGCCCCTCCCAAGACAATATGCCCGAGTCAATGATACAAAGGTCCATAATGCAACAGTATTTACTGAAACAATGCTTATAACTAATCATACACATATGTCATATTTGATACCGACCTGTGGAGTCATCTCCCACATCTTGGGTTCATGGGGCACCAGTGTCCCAGTGTCCAGTGTCCAGGCTTTAATAGCCCACTCCCCCCACCCAAGTGTGGAGGCAGAGCTCCACCAGATTGTTTGTGTGCAACTTGTCGCATACCTTTCCCTGGTGCTCCACGTGCAACCGTCCGTCTGGTTCCAACCGAAGAACCCGCCTCCTTCGCTGGTGTGGCGTCCAGCCCGTGCGTCTCCACCTTAAGAATTCCTCTGAGTGGTATACCTGGTTTGGTCCAGTGTAGCCCGCGCAACATACCACGGCAATGTGTCCCGTCACCGTTGGTCCTAGCTAGACTCTTGCTAAGGGAGAGATCCCTGCCTTTGGTGCCTGCCCTCGCACACAAGCTAATGCTTGTAGGGGTCTAACTGGGACCTAAGTGGGGTATTCAGCCTAGTCTAGCAGAGCCTTTGTCCTCCCTGGCCTTCTCTATCCCCTGCTGTCTGCTTTCTGACTGGCGTTGCTACCCCTACCACCGCGCCAAATGTTCATCTATTTTGCAACCAGGATTTTCCTCGCAGCCCATTGGCTAGATTCCCGCCCATGTGTGTGAAAGCTCACTTTGCATTATGGGGCCTTGTAAGTCCCCAGTGGAGCCCTATAGGATTAAGGTCGCTGCTCTCGCTTGTGTCTACTTGCGCATGCTCCAGTGTCACCACCAATATGGGCCGCCGCAACTACTGAGTCACTATGCATGCGCGAGCCCCACTTCACAATTTTTGGGCACCGGACAACTTATTAAAAACAGGACTGTCCCGGCTAAGGCCTTGATGTCCGCCTTAGACTTTCTTTGCTTCTGTTAATTCATACTAGTTGCTTCGCATCTAATCAGTGCTGGATTACCCACTAGGCAGTGGCTTCGGCTCCCTACTCCCCACGCAAGCAGCCGCTCGGGCGTCACTGACTCTGCCAACTTGTATGTGTGTATGTATGTATATCTTATTTATATTCGCCATTAATGTACCTAGCGCTTCAAAGGTTATACCACGTGAATAATCATATAAATCAGCAGTGCGCCACGTGGGGATTTTTCTGGGGGGACCGGGCGATTGCTGAGGCCCCAGGAAGCAAAAACTGCAGTGACTGGCGCCGATGTCTGCTACCTCAAACTTGACAGGGATCCAGCCGGCTCTGGTCACGTCGCTGAACAATGCGCGTCAAATCACGCCACGGGTCATTTGACGTGTTGTTATTGAAAGCGCGTCAAATGAAACCTCAGGGTCACCGTGACGTCCACATGACCCTCGGCGTCATTTGACCCATGGCCACTGGGAGGTGGGGGCACGGTCAGCTTGGACCGGCGCAACAAAAAACTTTGCGGCAACCGAGTATAATAAATAATACAAATTACCACAATGGAATAGAAGCGCTTTCAGACATAAGAGTAGGATTTTAGGAAAAGGAGTCCTAGCCCCTCGAATGAGCTTACATCATTGTAAGTAGGAAGAACATACAGACAGTATGAAGTGTGTTCTAGTAAATACGTCTGCAAGGGCCAAGGTCGTGTTAGGTGTATTGTATCACAAGCCACGGAGCTACGTATATGCTTATTTAAGGAGGTTGTGTTTTTAGAGATGGGTCTTAAAATTGGTAGATAGAGAGGTGTCTACTCGGATATTGCGGGGAGATAATTCCAGAGGTGTGGGTCAGTCAGTACTGGTTTAAGGCAGGAGAGGGCTTTAGACACAAAAGGGTAGAGCGCAGACATCCTGATGGCATGAACTCAAGTCGGATGTGTATGAGCGAGAAAATAAGGCTGCATGTAAGGAGGGGCAGAAGAGTGTACTTCTCTCCTCCTGCAGTGATGGATCGCAACCTAACACTACCGCCCGATTGCAAGGAGAGCTTGAGATGGAGCTGTAGACGCCTGGACGCTCCCCAAGGTTGTGTGGTCCAGTGCAGAATAAGGGATGGGGCTGGCGCGGCCTTGCCCGGGGCTCTAACCAAAGGGCACGGGGGGGCAGCTCCGCCCGCGGCGCAGCCTCATCTAGTCAAAGGCCTTTAAAGATAGTGCTGAGTGGTCGGACGTGCACCGGGACTGATCGAACGTCGCAGCAGCAGGGACCAATTGAATTGGGCACTCGGTCACAGTCAGGCATGACGGAGGCGGTGTTGCAGGACTTGTCCTCCTCCGCCGTCTCTGTCATGTCCTGATAGCCTAGCGTGCCCGCCATCAATGGTCCTGCTGGCTGCTGCTACGCGCTCTCAGTACCATGTCCTGCTGTTACGATGCACATCTTTAAATGTTCCTTGACATTAAGCAGTCCTGCCCAGACTCAGACATTTAAAAATGGCATCAGGGTTGAAAAACGCACGCGCAGCAAAAAGGCAGAATGCACTGATCTTTTGCTGGCCAAGATCTCTCTTTCACATGCATCCTGTACGTCACTGCGATACTTTTCCATGACAATGGGAGCGTCATGTGCATCACGTTGTCATAGCATCGGGGACGCCACTGATGTTGGCGGCTTCACTTTATGCTTTCAACGCTGGCAGGAGAAGGGGGAGAGAGTGCGATACATTTTTTGGCGGCCCGTAAGCACCATATACGCGCACATCATAATGCCGCACACTGCAAGGAGGAGGGCTGCCTCAACTAAGGCCCCCAAAGTCTTGGTGGCCTGTGGCCGGCCCGGGTCTTAATCACCATTGACAAAGTGCATTTTCACACTGAAACGCATGTGTACAGATTCAGGGGCACGCATGATTCGATACCAATCATCGCGGAGCCGTTTTCTGTGGCACGTGGCATACTCCCCAGCTGCATTAACGCGGCCATCGCCCCAGGCATAAACACAGTGGTCACTGCTGCTTTGTTTGAATTTCATGGATGTGTGCATTAACTGCACTGAAATGAATGAATTGTATGTGTACAGTACTGGCTACTGTATCATTTTAGGTGTTTAAAAGCCAGAACACTCAAATGCCATTTCCTGCACTCACGCCTCGCTCTAAAGTGGGACGATTGGAGAATAATCGTCGCGCCATGACATGGGTATTTCCAGGTAACACCGAGTGAATTGTTTCAATAACGGCGCGTGGGCATCTGTAATGTTAAAGGTGATGTTAATATAAATGTAAAGATGTTAGCAAATGCTTGCAAAATGTTAAGATATAATCATTTTTTTTTTCAAACAACGAAATTGCCTGAATTAAGGTGCAACTAAGTGTTAATTGGTCCATTGAATGCGCTCAAGTGAATTTTGGATTGTGCTTGTGTCCTCCTAGCCACCAGATGGCAGCCACTGTAACTAATTGCAAGCACCATACGAAGTGGCCTATCCTACTAGCTTTGATAACTTTGCTGCCATCCGTCAAATGATTGGAATGACCTCCCAACAAATGGTTTGTCATTTGTGTTATCACGTTTCAAAAAGAATCAGAAACCATTACCAGAGTGCACAAACCGTGAGGTCTGAAAATGCCAAACCGATCGGCGACTAAGCCGCGATGTGATCTCGGCCTTTTCTTTTTCTCCCCTGTGCATCTGCCCGCTTCTGTCATAGCTGCAGAGAGACTGGCACAAGAGATCTGTGGTCTCCCTGCAGCAGCCTCTTACAGGCGATAGCGCTGTTTTATTTAGCATTTTAATAGAGTTGTAGCAGGGGGGTCTCGCGAGCAGACCGTATTAATGTTCAGGTCCGGGGACCGCCCTGCCTTCCCGAGACCACAGCCTGGTATCTCCTCTGCTTTAAATGTTCCCGGTCATGTTGTGCGGAGATTTAACATTGCAGTGGGATACCGGCCTGTAAGCTCGGAAACAGGGGGTCCCGCTGCCTGAAATTATGCAGTTCTGCTCCGAGACCGCCTGCTAAAACGTACACGTTATTAAAAGTAAATAAAAAAAAAGCTTCATCTAGCCTTATCGGCTAGCTAACCCCGCAACACCCCCCCCCCCCCCCCCCAACACATACAGTGCAATTAACGGTCAAATTACTATTATCCGGTCTGGTATAATAGCTCATTTGCCCGGTAAAATTAAACATTATCCCTCCTGCAGCATAAAATAAATAAAAGTTCTACTTACCCCTGCCAGGTGGAAGGCCGTCCTCTCACCATACTCTGTGTCCATTACAATAAAAAGCAACAAAGGGTCCACTAACCCTTTATCACCTTAGCGGTAGTAACCTTATAGTCAATTATGGTTTAACCCCCCTCTCCCACTACCAATCCGGGACGCCTAACGCACAGCCTCCCTGGAGCAACTGCCCTCACACGCCCCATGCTACCATTGATTGCACACTGTTTAAACTATGGCCATAATAATGGCCATGGTTGACCTATAGCAATGAACGGGCATCTCCCAATAAAAACACAGCACCAAATAAATACATTTCATTTCATTCAAATAACACAAATGAAAATAACCATTGATTGGTGGCAGTGGCACACAACGTGCCATATAATTGGGCTGGTTGTCCACTATGGTGGCAATGAAATGAGGCAAGCAAAAAAAAAGCACAGTATACACATGACATTTAAATAAAACAAGCACGTCACAATACAGGCCATTGATTGTGACTGTGGTAAATACCAACCGAACCTTCCCCCCCCCCCCCATCCCCCTCTCCTATCTGCTACCCTACTCCTATCTTCTACCCGAATAACACGGGTAATCTAAGCTGCCTTTAAAAATGTATTTTTATTGTCATTTGGTGGAAAGCCTGGATTCTCCGCATCTTGTATTAATGCATAATCACCCTCACCCTCCGGAGAATCCAATCAGGAAAAATAAAAATAAATCTACAGTCTCTACCCCCGGCCAATCCCATCTCGTCCAACTCTTGGGTGGCGAGATGAAATTGGGGGGGGTGAGTGCTCGCTTGCGAGAGCCTCGTGATCTCATCGACTACTATAATAGGTGATTTTATGAAAAACGAGAGTTGGAGCTGTTTTCAGCTCCCACTCAGTGTGTTTGAGGCCGCAGCGCTAACCGTTCTGGGAGATCCACTCTTCCTTGGGTGAGTTTGGCAGTTATCTGGCTTTTATGAATAAGCTACCTTGCAAAATCTTGCATGAAGTGCTCAAAAAGCTTGATGGTAGTTATGCGAAGTTACTAAACACGGCCCCTAAGTCTCTAGCTACGACTAGGGAAATCAGATATCTAAACTTTCTCTTTTTCTGTTCCAGTCTTACCTGCAGCATATCGCCCACTGGGACTGGAGGAGAGAGACAGCACTACTCTATCTTTTTCAGAGCTCAAACTTGGCTTCAGGCTCAGAGGCTGTCTGGTCCCTGGGCTCTCCACTGTTGTAATAAATCTTTGTTCAATAACACTAATGTGCAGGTAAGAGCGAATGCATTATATAAATAGGCCATATTGTATACTTATCATGTATACTATGTATTGCTATAAGCTGTATATTCTATCTACCACACACACATCAAACACCCCATCACACACACTACACACACACACAGACACACACACACACCCACACACACACACACACACACACACACCAGCACAGTTATGGTCACACAACACACCGCCACACACACACACTCCAACACCCACACACACACACACACCATTGCACACACACACACACACAGCAGTATATAAATATATCTTTATACTGTACTATACGTCACCCACAGGTACTAAGCACTTTACATTGACAATACACATCTCAGGTAAATTATAATAACAATAGTTATGTTCTTGTATGCACTGCTAGTTGTATAGCGTTTTACCACAGCCATTTTGCGTGAATGCATTACAAGTCTATATTTTTTGGTGCACATGAGTGCACAGGAGATAGATTTACTTGCCCAAGTAACAAGGAGCTGACACCCGGGTCTTTGAACCAGGTCCCCCTGCTTCAAACTCAGTGCCATTCCGTTCTTTACTCCTGCGATCGCTCCTCTCATGCAGGATACTATGGGGCCTATTCTAATAGTCGATGAGTAACACATCGGCATTTTTAATTAGCATTAGCCTTCTCGAACGAGTTTGTCATAGGTAGCTATTCAGAAAGTTCAAATAACTTGCCAACCTCGCTCGAGAATTGGTCTCCCCGACTCTCTCATTCTCCCGCTCGGACAAAACGCGTGGGGCGTACTCAAAAAATGTTCAAACTCGTGATTTTTTTTTAAGATATCAAGCAATTCAGGTCGGCTTCGATATTCACCATCGAGGCAGCACCTCGCATGTTCTAATTTCGTCCCATCAAAAGTGGGCGAGATGAATCCGCTATGTGGACTTAAAGATAAAACTTATTTTTAAATCAGATTGAAGCCTGGTGTCTCGGGAGGCTGACCGATTAATATCAGGTCCGGAAACCCTGCTCTCAATCCTTGTATAACAACATTTCCTGCGCTAACATTACCTTTAATCAGCGGGTACCGCTCAGGTCATGAATGGGGTAATACCAGTGCCCTTTTAAATTGGGGGTAGAGAGGATGGGTGAGAGTTTATTTGCTTGTGGGGGGTGTTTATGCCTACGGAGAGGGTTGGCAGGTGGAGTTAACTCCTTTATACTTTGTGTGTTTACTTTCTGCTAAGTAATGAAGGGGTTAACCCCTCCCGCTACACACCGCGTTAGGCATAAACCGCGCACCACGGCGCAAATACCCCCGTACACCCACCCCTCCTAACCCCAATAAACATTAAAACACAATACTAACTGGCAATACCCTATAACAGGGCATGTTCCATAAGTACGCTGTTTCTCTCTCTCTCACATAGTGTATCTGCTATTAGTCCTGTTAAGTTTCGAGCATTAGCAGGTTAATCTATTGGGCCAGTGACCCGCTCCGTTCTTTCTGCTTTCCCAGCAAGTGAAGGAAGTAGTTGGTGACTCATGGCCGCTGTGTACCGCCCCCTTGTAAGGTGGGTAGCAGTCCATGAGCAGCCTCTTCCAGAGTTTTTTAGGTAGTAGCCAAATGATTAATGGGGGGTCTTTCTTCTCCTGATTCTCATGGAGAGGAGGTCTTTTTCTCCTGCTCCCAGGGAGTGAGGGATTGCTCCTACGCAGCCTCTTCGAGAGGGAGGAGAAGAGAGGATCCTTGTCCTCGTGCTCCTCAGGCGAGAGGTTGGAGCTGTCAGCCTCCCCCTGGCAGGGCAAGATGTTCACTTAAGCGGCTGGCCTAGATAACACAGGATCAAGCCCTACTACTGATGGCTGATGGCGCCTGCGAGAATTTCTTGGGCTGTGGATAAGATGACGTGTTGCAAGGAAGAGGCTGCCTGGGCAGGCATGCCGCTTAATAAATACGGTGCGCGTTCAAAGACACCTCATGCCTCTGTGTCAGTTCACAGGGCGGAGGTGGGCGGTATGGGGATCGTGTCAGTGATTGGGGACGACACCGCGGGCACAGCTCCCGTGGTTCCATCACCGGCTGGAGGCGCTGACAAACCACTACTAACGGACCCAGAGACCTGTTCGAGCGCAGTCGCGGTGCTTACATTCTGCAGACCACTCAGAACGTTCCTGCAAAGGTCCTACATATAGCACACACACCTGCAATACGCCTACTCCCCAACACTGATCCCTAAGTGAGGTTGGGGGTGGGGGGAACAGTGTTGGCACACGCATGATTGGGCCAGTGTGTTTACCACCCATCACTGAGGTCAAGATACCTCCATAGCAATGAATGGACACCATCACAATCCACTCCTCTATCGCCCAACAATCCCCTTTCGCCTCACGCGCCTACCACATACAGTATCAGTAATGGGTCAAAATTCCATGGATAATACTCCTTTGGCCCATTAAAATAAACATTAATATTTTAAGATGCCTGCTTAGTAGAAGGCTGGCTGCTGCTGAGGCCTCCCACTGAAGGCTCTCCCCTCTGGAGGCACATTTGAAATGGTTTAAGGTGACGTCCTCAGAAAAAAACATCAATATGTTGAATTTTGGGGGGGGGGGGGGGATTGAAATCCTTTTGTCATAAAGAAAAAAGATAACTTTGACCTACAAAGAGCAGTTAGAAGGAACGAAGAATAACATTTGACAAGTGGAAGGCAGTCTTAAATTCTCCTTGAGCTGCTGTGAAACGCCTGTCTATGTACACAGGCAACCCCCTGGCAGTTGGGACAGACCCAGAAACAAATGATATCACATTTGTGAGGGACTGCCAGCTTGCACATGGCCTTTAATCAGTACTCACTGTCTCTCAGACGGCTGTGTTTTTAACTGCTACAGCTTCTGTGCTGGTATGCCATGAAACATCCTTCTGATTTTACCATGTTTACAAATAAAGACATCTTTAAGTGACTCATAAATGGTGAAAGGAGTTACAGATAAATGCTGATCATATCAATAAAAAAACCATCTTGCTTGTTATACATATAGGCTTCATATAACTGATGGAGTGATTCATGTGACAGGGCGACATTCTCCAAATAACTGGGCTTGTTTACTACCCGCAAGGGCTGGGGCTGGGAAGTAGGCCCCAACGCAGTATATCCAAGCTTGGAACGCCCTACAAACACAATAAAAAATATCAAAACGTGAGTGAATATTCCCATATGTGCTCAGAAAAAGCAAGGCTTAAAAATGGTATGTTTTCGATGACACTACAGGCAATAAAAAGAATATGCGGATCCTACTACCGTTCACAAAGTCACACTGACTCAATTTTCTATGAAGATTTGTTTAAAGAACTTGCAAAGATTCTTGACAGATATAAGAGAGTGCCATCACTACAATTCGCCTTACAAAGATTATTTTACATAAAAACAATAGCCTAAGGAAATTATATAACATCCTACAATGACTTTACTCTTGGGATATGGGACTCAACATTCAGAAATTCATATATCTTTCTTTTCTGCTTCTCCTCTGCTCCAATATTTCCAAAATCCGGATTTAGTTTTACACTCTGCATTGGCTTCAGATTTGTATGACTCATGGGAGTCTGAGATTGTCATACAGTGGCTAATTTTATTACCGAATCGAGATTAAATGCTTTTTCGCAATGCAAATCTGATTTGATTTGGTAAGAAAATATTTTAAAACGTTAAATTAAAACATTGGTATCCGCAACCATATACGTGTATTAACAGAGCTGCACTAGAAGAAGAAACTACAACTTTTTTGAGGATAACATTTCTCTTGTCTCTATCATCTACTTAGGTCCTGTATCATCGTTCTACAATATACTATATTCCACATCTATAGTAACATACAACCTAAGTACTTTCAGCTTGGGAGATGAAAGAGATGTGTGGCATACAATTTCTGAATACTCAATGGTTGAAGATCTGGTTAGAAGAGCTCGTCATCATCCATTTGTGACTCTTCATTGTGAAAATTCTAAAGGTCTTTTTCATTGGTAATTTGGTACCCTCATATTTCAAACTAATATCCTATAAGCTTCAGACGGTGTTTGTGTACTGTTCCATTGAAGGTTCATTATTTTCATATACAGTATGGTGGTCTTGCCATAATACAAACCTTTTGATACAAGTTTTAGAAGTCATCATAATGAAATTACTGATTTTGGTCTCCAGCTGGACCTTCAGTGGTTTTGTTGGTGGCAGTAGATTGGAT
>WSYH01009889.1:0-24666 GCA_036426205.1 Ascaphus truei | reverse complement strand
ATCCAGAACCAGCGAGAGATCAGGACTACAGGGACCAGAATGCATTGCAAATCCAGAACCAGCGAGAGATCAGGACTACAGAGACCAGAATGTGCTGTAAATCCAGAACCAGCGAGAGATCAGGACTACGGAGACCAGAATGCATTGTAAATCCAGAACCAGTGAGAGATCAGTACTACAGGGACTAGAATGTGCTGTAAATCCAGAACCAGCAAGAGATCAGTACTACAGGGACCAGAATGTGCTGTAAATCCAGAACCAGCGAGAGATCAGTACTACAGGGACTAGAATGTGCTGTAAATCCAGAACCAGCAAGAGATCAGTACTACAGGGACCAGAATGTGCTGTAAATCAAGAACCAGTGAGAGATCAGTACTACAGGGACCAGAATGTGCTGTAAATCCAGAACCAGTGAGAGATCAGTACTACAGGGACCAGAATGCATTGTAAATCCAGAACCAGCGAGAGATCAGGACTACAGAGACCAGAATGAACAACCCACCGCCGAACCGCCTCCTCACCGCCTACAAATAACATACCACTGCACGTACTACAATCCTACCACACCAAACAAACTAACCAAAGACATAAGTCCCCATCCCCCAAACACACGACGACCACAAAAAACGACACAATCTCACTCCACAGAACACTCCACACACCGACCCCTGCCTCCCCCCCACACCCAACCACACCGCGCCGACCCCTCACCTCCCCCCACACACACACACACACCCCTCCTCCCCCCCACACAACCACCACAACACCGACCCCTGCCTCCAGCTCAAAAACACCACACAATCCCGACACATCCTCCCCCCCCACAACAACAAAAAGACAACATCCTACCCCACAACCCAAAAAAAAAACCGGACAACTAATAATACCAAACACGACTAAAACAACATTTAGAAAACTAATTCACATCTAAAAAACACACACACGAACATACCTCCCCCCACACACGACCCTCCTCCCCCACCACCCCCTCCCAAACCAGCCACCCACCCACCACACACGAACAGCACCGACCCTCCTCCCCCCCCCGCTCCAAACACCCTCCTCCCCCCCCACACCACACAGACCCTCTCCCCCACCCCCACACACCCCTCCTCCCACCCCAAACAACACACGATCCACTCCCCCCCAACACACACACACCGATCCCTCCTCCCCCCCACACACACACACGACCCCTCCTCCCCCCACACAGGACCCTCCTCCCACCACACACCGACCCACCGCCCCCACCCACACACCCCCGGACCAGCTCCTCCCCTAGAACCACACACCGACGCCCCCTCTCCCCCCCCCACACACAAACACCGACGCTCCTCCCCTACACACACACACCGACCCCCTCCTTCCCCCCCCCACACAAACTGACCCCCTCCCCCTCCCCCCACACACACACCGACCCCTCCTCCCCACACACACACACCGACCCCTCCTCCCCCCCCACACACACCGACCCCTCCTCCCCCCCCACACACACACCGACCCCTCCTCCCCACCCCCCCACCACCACACCGACCCCTCCTCCCCCCCAAACACACACCGACCCCTCCTCCCCCCCCACAGACACACCGACCCCTCCTCCCCCCCCCACAACGCACAGGACCAACTCCTTCCCCACAAACACACGCACCAACCCCGTCCTCCCCCACACAGCAAACACACTCGGACCCCTCCTACCCCCCAACCACACCGACCCTCCTCCCCCCCCACACAAACCACCGACCCCTTCCTCCCCCCCTACACACACACCGACCCCTCCTCCCCACACACACACACTGACCCCTCCTCCCCCCACACACACCGACCCCTCCTCCCCCCCCCCACACACACGCACCGACCCCTCCTTCCCCCACACACACACGCACCGACCCCTCCTCCCCCACACACACACACACCGACCCCTCCTCCCCCCACACACCGACCCGACTATCCTCTCCCCCCTCAACACACACACCCACCCGAACCCTACTCCCCACACACACACACCGACCCGCTGCCTCCCCTCACACAAACCGACCCCTCTCTCCACCCACACCACACCGACCACAATCCTCCCACCCAGGACACACACACCGACACCTCCTCCCCCCACACCACAATCCGACCCTCCTCCCCCCCACACACACACCGACCATCCTCTCCCCCCACATTCACACACGACCCCTCCCTCCCCCTCACCCCCACCACAACCCCCTACCTCCCCACCATTACACAAATCACACCGACCACATCCTCCACCCCACACACACATAACCCCTCCTCCCACCCCCACATACAACACCGGATCTTACCCCTCCTCCCCCCCACATACCACAACCCCTCTCCCCCCCACTACACACCCCCGACCCCTCCTCCCCACAACAGGAACCCACGACCCCTCACTCCCCCCAACACAACAGACACAACCGAAAGCCATCCTCCACCACCAAACACACACCGACCCCTCCTCTACCCCACCACACACCGTTTAACCCCTCTCGCCCCACACACACACTAACCTACCCCCCTCCCCGCCCACACACACCACGCACTCCCCCCTCCCCCCAGGTCCCGACCATCCCCCCACACCACACACACATCTATATAGTATAATCTACTATCTATATCTACATTATGTCTATCACTAGCATATTGGTCTTTCATGTAATTCTCTTCATGTCCCACTCGTCCACGCGGCGGGGAGGGTGGGGGGGGGGCGCCGAGTTGTTACTGTTTGGGGACACGTGTCCTGTCTACCCTTCCCACCGTATTGCCTACGTCACTTTGCTTATAAAGGCTTCATTGTTCTGACTTCTGTCCTTGGGGGGGAAGGGGCGGGTAAGGGGGGCGCGAGCTAGAGGGGGGGGGCACAGACTAGAGAGTAAGATCAGGGCTACCAGGGCCCAAATGCTGTCTCATCTTGAGATCAGGCAAGGGGGATTAATACTATAGTGGACCAGTACTGCATTGCAAATACAGATCTAGAGAGTTAACACGACAGGGGACCCCTGCTCAGGGACCAGCATGCATTGTCAATACAGATCTAGAGAGACGGGCGACACTGCTACAGGGACCGACTAGATGCAATTAATACAGATCTAACGAGGATATCAAGACAGGACCTATGCATACAGGGCCAGCATGCATTGCCAAATCCACTCTAAGAGGACAGGGACACTGCATATAGGACGCAGCATGCATTGCACAATCCAGAAAACAGTGAGAATAAGGACTAACAGGGACCAGTAATGCATTGTAAATATCCCAGAACAGTGAGAGATCGAACTATCAGGGACGCAGAATGTCCATGTAATCCCAGAACATGCGAGAGTCGATTACCCAAGGGTAATCCAGACCACGGATAGCAGGACCAGAATGTGCTGTAAACAGAACCAGTCGAGAGGATCAGGACTCGGGACCGTGTAAGAACCGCGGAAAGAATCGGAGACAGGCATTGTAAATCCAGAACTCATCGAGAGACAGTAATACAGGGACCAGAAGTGCTGTAAATCCTAACCAGCGAGAGATCAGTACTTACAGGGACCAGAATGTGCTGTAAAATCCAACCACACGAGAGATCAGTAATACAGGGACAGAAGTGGCTGTAATCCAGAACCAGCGAGCAGATTCATTAATACAGGGACAAGAATTTGTAAATCCAGAACCTGCGGAGATCAGGACTAACGGGTCCAGACAGAAATGTGCTGTAACACTCCAGAACCAGTCGAGGAAATAGGACACAGGGACAAGAAGCATTGTAAATCCAGAACAGCGAGAGATCCCGACTAACAGGACCAGAATGTGCTTTAGAAATCCAGAACCAGCAGAGATCGGCTGACAGTGGACCAGAAGTGTGCTGTCCAATCGAAACCAGCTTTGGGATGAGATCAGGACTACAGAGACCCAGAATTCATTGCAAATCCAGAACCAGTGAGAGATCAGTGACTACAGAGACAAAATGTTGCTGTAATCAAACCAGACGAGAGATCAGGACTACCAGGGACCAAATGCCATTATAATCCTAGAACCAGCCGATATATCAGCTACAGGGACCAGAATGATGCTGTAAATCCAGACCACAGCACGAGATCATGACTACAGGGACCAGGAATGTGCTGTAAATCCAAGAACCCGTGAACGATCAGGACTAAAGCCATGACCAGAATGTGCTTTTAAAATCCAAACCAGCGATAGATCAGGACTACGAGGGACAGAATGTGCCTGTCAATCCCGCACCAGAGTACGAGATCAGGACTACAGAGACCAGAATCCATTTGTAATCCAGAAACCCAGCGAGAGATCAGGACTACGAGACCAGAATGGTTGGCTGTAAATCCAGAACCAGACGAGAGATCAGGAACTACAAGAGAACCATGAATGCATTGCATATACCAGAACCCAGTGAGAGATCAGTACCTCAACACAGCGACCAGAATGTGGCTGTAAATCACCGACCATGCGAGGCGACAGGTTACTACAGGACCAGAATGCGCATTATAAATGCCAGAAACAGCGAGAGATCTAGGACTACAAGACAGAATTGTGCTGTAAAATCCAGAACCAGCGAGGTAGATCCAGGCTACAGGCCAGAATGCATTATAAATCCGACCTCCGCGGAGATCAGGCCTAACCGGGACCAGATGTGCTGTAACCCAGAACAGCGCGAGTATGCACAGATACAGCAGACAGATGTTGTAAACACAGAACCAGCGAGAGAAACAGTACTACAGGGATACCAGAATGTCATTTATAAATCCAAACACAAGAGATCAGTACTACAGGGCCAAATTGTCTGTAAATCAAGCCGACCATGCGACGATCCGGTACTACAGGACCAGAAGTCTGTAAGCCAACCCAGTCGAGAGTATCAGGACTACGGGACCCAAATGCATTGCAAATCACATAACAGCGAGAGAGATCATGTACTACAGAGACCGAAATGTGCTGTTAACCAGAACCACAGAGTGAGAGATCAGGACTACAGGGACCAGAAATGCATTAAATCCAGACACCAAGCCTAGAGATCAGGACTACAGGGCCAGAATGTGCTGTAAATCCAGAACCAGTGAGAGATCAGGACTACCGAGACCAGAATGCGAATCCAGAAACCAGCGAGAGAGAATCAGTACCTACAGGGGACCAAGAATGCATTATAAATCCAGAACCAGCGGAGGAGATAGCAGTACTACAGGGACCAGAATGGCTGTGTAATCCAGAACCAGCGAGAGATCAAGGGAATACAGAGACCAGAAATGCATTGAAATCCAGAAGAACAGCGAGAGATCATGTACCTACAGGGACCAGAAGGGCAGTAAATCCGAACCAGCGAGAGATCAGGACTACAGAGACCAGAATGCATGTAAATCCAGAACCAGCAGAGAAGATCAGGACTAGAAGAGACCAGAATGGGCTGTAAATCCAGAACCAGCGAGAGATTCAGGGACTACAGAGACCAGAAGTGCTGTAAATCCAGAACCAGCGAGAGATCAGTAATACAGGGACCAGAATGCATTGTAAATCCAGAACCAGCGAGAGATCAGGACTACAGGGACCAGAATGCATTGCAAATCCAGAACCAGCGAGAGATCAGAGACAGAGACCCCAAAAATGCTGTGTAAAGAAAGAACCAGCGAGAATCAGGATACGGGATACAGAATGCTTTTAAATCCAGAACAGTGAGGGATCAGGATACCAGGGACAGAATGTGTTTAACCAGACCAGCGAGGATCAGGACTACAGGACCAGATGTGCTGTTACCCAGAACCCGCGAGAGAATATACTACAGGGACCAGAATGCATTGTAAATCCAGACACAGAGACTGAGATCAGGACTACAGAGACCAGTAATGTGCTGTAAATCCAGAACCAGCGAGAGATTCAGGACTACAGAGACCAGAATGGCTGTAAATCCAGAACCAGCGAGAGATCAGGACTACAGGGCCAGATGTGCTGTAAATCACAGAACCAAGCGAGAGAATCAGGACTACAGAGACCAGAATGTGCTGTAAATCCAGAACCAGCGAGAGAATCAGTAGTACAGGGACCAGAATGATTATAATCCAGAACAGCGAGAGATCAGTAATACAGGGGACCAGAGTTGCTGTAAATCCAGAAACCAGCGATGAGATCAGACTACAGGGACCAGAAGTGCTGTAAATCCAGAACCAGCTGAGAGATAAGGACTAAGGGACCAGAATGCATGCAATACAGAACCAGCGAGAGATCAGGACTACAGAGACCAGAATGTGCGTAAATCCAGAAACAGCAGAGAGATCAGGACTAAAGGGACCAGAATGCATTATAAATCCAGAACCAGCGAGAGATTCAGGAATCAGGGACCAGAATGTGCTGTAAATCAGAACCAGCGAGAGATCGGACTACGAGACCAGAAATGTTGCTGTTAAATCCAGAACCTAGCAGAATCCGGAGAACTTACAGGACAAGAATGCATTGTCATAAATCCAGAACCATCAAGCAGCGAGAATCAGTACTACAGGGACAAGAATGTGCTGTAAATCCAGAACCAGCGAGATATCAGGCTACAAGACCAGAATGCATTGTAATCCAGAACCAGCGAGAGATCAGTTACTACAGGACCAGAATGTGAGTGAGAATCCAGAAACCAGCGAGAGAGTCAGGACTACAGTTAGACCAGAATGGCATGTAAATCCAGAAACCAGACGGAGATCAGGACTACAGAGAACAGAATGTGCTGTAAATCCAGAACCAGGAGAGATCAGGACTACAGAGACCAGAATGTGCTGTAAATCCAGAACCAGCAAAGAGATCAGGACTACAGGGACCAATGCATTGTAAATCCAGAACCAGCGTAGGATCAGGACTACAGGGACCAGAATGCATTGCAAATCCAGAACCAGCGGAGATCAGGGACTTACGAGACACCGAATGTGCTGTAAATCCAGAACCAGCGAGAGAGATCAGGACTACGGAGACCAGAATGCATTGTAATCCAGAACCAGTGAGAGATCAGGACTACAGGGACCGAATGTGCTGTAATCCAGAACCAGCGAGAGATCAGGACTACAGAGACCGAAGTGCTTAAATCCAGAAAAACCAGCGAGAGATCAGGACTAATAGGAATCAGTATGCCATTGTCAAATCCAGAACCAGCGAGAGATCAGGACTACAGAGACCGAATGTGTTGTAAATCCAGAACCAGCAGAGAGAGGAGATCAGGACTACAGGACCAGAATGCATGTAAATCCAGAAACCAGCGAGAGAATCAAGTACTACAGGGACAAGAATGCATGCAAATCCAGAACAGCGAGAGATCAGGACTACAGAGACCAGAATGTGCTGTAAATCCAAAACCAGCGAGAGATCAGGACTACGGAGACCAGAATGCATTGTAAATCCAGACCAGTGAGAGATCAGTACTACAGGGACTAGAATGTGCTGTAAATCCAGAACCAGACAAGAGATCAGTACTACAGGGACCAGAATGTGCTGTAAATCCAGAACCAGCGAGAGATCAGTACTACAGGACTAGAAGTGCTGTAAATCCAGAACCGCAAGAGATCAGTTACTACAGGGACCAGAATGTGCTGTAAATCAAGAACCAGTGAGAGATCAGTACTATACAGGGACCAGAATGTGCTGTAAATCCAGAGACCAGTGAGAGATCAGTACTACAGGGACCGACTGCATTGTAAATCCAGAACCAGCGGAGAGATCAGGACTACAGAACAGAATGTGCTGTAAATCCAGAACCAGCGAGAGATCAGGACTACAGGGACCAGAATGTGCTGTAAATATCCAGAACCAGTGAAGAGATTCAGGACTACAGAGACCAGAATGTGCTGTAATCCAGAACCAGTGAGAGATCAGTACTACAGGGACCAGAATGTGTGTAAATCCAGAACCAGCGAGAGGAATCAGTACTACAGGGACCGAGATGTGCTGTAAATCCAGAAACAGCGAGAGATCAGGATACGGGACCAGAATGTGCTGTAAATCCAGAACCGCGAGAGATCAGGGACTACAGGGACCAGTACCAGAATGCATTGTAAATCCAGAAACCATGAGAGATCAGGTACTACAGGGAATAGAATGTGCGTAAATCCAGAACACAGGAGAGATCAGTCTACAGGGACCAGAATGCATTATAAATCCTAAAACACCGTGAGAGATCAGGACTACAGGGACCAGAAGTGCTGTAAATCCAGAACCAGTGAGAGATCAGGACTACGAGACCAGAATGTGTTTGTAAATCCAGAACCAGTGAGAGATCAGTACTACAGGGACCAGAATGTGCTGTAAATCCAGAACCCGTGAGAGATCAGTACTACAGGGACAAGAAGCATTGTAAATCCAGAACCAGCCGAGAGATCAGGATACAGAGACCAGAATGTGCTGTAATCCAGAACAGCGAGAATCAGATACAGAGACCAAATGTGCTGTAAATCAGAACCAGCGAGAGATCGGTACTACAGGGACCTAGAATACATTGCAATCCAGAACCATGGAGAGTTCACGCACTACGAGGACAGATGCATTGCAAATCCAGAATCAGCGAGGGAAATTGGTACTAAAGGCACCTAGAATACATGTCAAATCTAGAAAACGAGAGAGAGGGAGAATCCGTTACAGAATAGATCTGTTATGT
The DNA here is from genome assembly GCA_036426205.1 of Ascaphus truei. NCBI lineage: Eukaryota > Metazoa > Chordata > Amphibia > Anura > Ascaphidae > Ascaphus > Ascaphus truei. Next base: position 16,043 of record WSYH01009889.1, on the reverse strand, counting down.
GTAGGTGGAAGGGGATGTTGTAATCAGTTTCAACAACTCAGAAGGGTGTGGTATAGAGGTGTGTGTGTGGATAATATAGAGATATATATATAAATATATTATATATATATAGTATGAGGTGTGTGTGTGTGTGTGTGTGTATAATATATATATATTTTTATATATAGGAGAGAGGTATAGAGTGTGTGGTGTATATATATGTATAGAGGTGTGTGTGTTTGTGTGTTTGTGGGGTGGTATACACACACACCACACAAACACACACACACATGATGTTGTATATTACACACACACCACTCTTAGTTAAGTTATGGGGGATAAAAAAAAGTGCCAAAACCCCTCCACAGCCAGCCAAAGCATATAGATATTTATGTGATATTATCTCTCTGTCTCTCGCTCTCAGTTTTGGGAGGTGATCAGTGACGAGCACGGGATTGACCCAACGGGGACGTACCACGGAGACAGTGACCTGCAGCTGGACAGGATCAGTGTCTACTACAACGAGGCCACAGGTAATCCCGGGGCTTCCACTTCAAAGGCCAGTCCTGTGCTCGGTGTCCACTCTCACAGGGGGGGCACACCCACTTCCAAGACTCCCGTGATTCCTCTCATGGGAATTCACTTCAGAGACCAGCTTCCCTATTTACACCCCTTCTTTCTCCCTCCTGGTTTTTCAAGGTTCATGCTCTTCAGAGACATTTCTCCCCCTTTCTCTTCTCTCTCTTTCTTTTCCTCCTCTCCCCGCGTTTTCTTCTCTCCCTCTCTTCTCTCTTTTTCTCTCTCTCTCTCTATCCCTCTATTCTTTCTTTTCTCCCTCCCCCGCGTCATTTCTTCTCTCTCCCCTTTCTCTCTCTCTCTCTCTCTCTCCCTTTCTCTCTCTCTCCCCTTTCTCTCTTTCTTTTCCTCCCTCCCCCGCGTCTCTCTCTTCTCTCCCTTTCTCATCTACGTTTCTCTCTTCCTTTTTCTTTCTCTCTCTTCCCATCCTCTCTCATATCTCATACGGGGAATCCCAGATTAGAGACCAGTTATCCCTCTCCCCACGCCAGTCTCATGAGAAACCCACTTCAGGGGCCAGCTCCTTCTCCATTCCCCCCTTTATGTCCCTCTACCGTCTCATGGTTCATCCCACTTCCGAGACCGACCCTCTTCTCTTTCTTCCCATCTCCAGTCCCTCACAGGTATCCCACTTCTTACACCACCCTGTTCTCTCCTTTTTTTCTTTTCAGTCTCACGTGGGGACATCCAACTTCCAAGACCAGAGCCTTATATCTCTCTTCTCTCTCCTCCCCCCAGGTGGTAAATATGTTCCCAGAGCCATCTTGGTTGATCTGGAACCGGGAACCATGGACTCCGTCCGCTCCGGCCCCTTCGGACAGATCTTCAGGCCCGACAACTTTGTCTTTGGTAAGAGGAATTATCCACCGTGGCGAGTCGTGAGTTTATTCCCCCTTGGCGCCCTAACGTTCACAGCCATATGATCCCTGATATCAAAACAGTGTGTATATATATGAAATATATTGACCTGTCCCATGTTTAGGCCTGGAATCCTGACTCTCAAAATCCCCATAATGATCCCACAAAACATACAGTATCTACTCCTATTAGACCTAATTACCAGACATTATTTTTAGTCCCCACTGGTTTTTGGCTTTGAGATTTTTTTTTTTTTCTAACAGGCCCCAAAAGCCTGCAGTAGAGTGTCTACACGGTAATCTCTATGATTTAATCCTAACTGACTCCACTTTGCCAGAATGAACTAGGAGAAGGGTAGATAGATAACGGGGGTTATTTGAAATTGCTGGTTATAAATCCATCAGAAAATCCCACTTCTGACACCAATTTGCCTTGATTTTAGATAGGTGCTTGTAAAGCCTCCTTTCCCTTCCTCTTGTGTCTCTCTCACTCCACTTCTCCATTTCTTCCTCAGGCCAGAGCGGGGCTGGCAACAACTGGGCCAAGGGGCATTACACGGAAGGAGCTGAGCTGGTCGACTCGGTGTTGGATGTGGTGAGGAAGGAGGCAGAGAGCTGCGACTGTCTGCAGGGCTTCCAGCTTACTCACTCGCTGGGCGGTGGGACTGGCTCCGGCATGGGCACCCTCCTCATCAGCAAGATCCGAGAGGAGTACCCCGACCGCATCATGAACACCTTCAGTGTGGTGCCCTCCCCCAAGGTTTCGGACACCGTGGTGGAGCCATACAATGCCACTCTCTCCGTGCACCAGCTGGTGGAGAACACGGATGAGACCTACTGCATCGACAACGAGGCCCTGTATGACATTTGCTTCCGCACACTCAAGCTCACCACCCCGACCTACGGGGACCTCAACCACCTGGTCAGTGCCACCATGAGCGGCGTCACCACGTGCCTTCGCTTCCCAGGCCAGCTCAACGCTGACTTGCGCAAGCTGGCGGTGAACATGGTCCCCTTCCCACGTCTCCACTTCTTCATGCCAGGCTTCGCCCCCCTGACCAGCCGCGGGAGCCAGCAGTACCGGGCACTGACCGTCCCCGAGCTCACTCAGCAGGTGTTCGACGCCAAAAACATGATGGCCGCCTGCGACCCGCGCCATGGCCGCTACCTGACTGTGGCGGCTGTCTTCCGGGGACGCATGTCCATGAAGGAGGTGGACGAGCAGATGTTGAACGTCCAGAATAAGAACAGCAGCTACTTTGTGGAGTGGATCCCGAACAACGTCAAGACGGCCGTGTGCGACATCCCACCCCGCGGCCTCAAGATGGCCGTCACCTTTATCGGCAACAGCACGGCCATCCAGGAGCTGTTCAAGCGCATCTCCGAGCAGTTCACCGCCATGTTCCGCCGCAAGGCCTTCCTCCACTGGTACACCGGAGAGGGGATGGACGAGATGGAGTTCACAGAGGCCGAGAGCAACATGAACGACCTGGTGTCGGAGTACCAGCAGTATCAAGATGCTACAGCTGAGGAAGAAGAAGACTTCAACGAGGAGGCAGAGGAGGAGGCCTAGAATCTCTCCACCACCACCGCCTCCTTCTCTTGCTCACCTTCCATCCTACTCCATTCGCAGGCCGAGGGGGAAGAAAAGTCTGTACCGAAGATTAGCGTTTTTGTTTTCTCTTCATCTTTTTTTCCATCACTTCTGCTACTTTTGTGGTTTTTAACCTTTTTTTTTATTCGTTGTGTCACTCTTCTGCTCCTCCTTCTCTCCTCTCTTTCTCTTAGTCAATGGGGTTGACCTTGGCGCAAGCCATGTAGGATTGTTACTTTAGGTTTGATCAGTAGCTCTCTGGCCTGGGCTCTCAGGGTAGGGCCTCTGGCCTTTCAGGGTAGCTCTGGCCTGGCTTAGGGTAGGCTTCTGGCCTGGCCTTTCAGGGTAGGCTTCTGGCCTGGCCTTTCAGGGTAGGCTTCTGGCCTGGGATTTCAGGGTAGGCCTCTGGCTTTGGCATAGGTGGGCCTTGGCTAGAGTAGACATCTGGCTTAGTTTGAGGGTAGGCCATTGGGGTTGGCGGGAGTAGGCCCTGGAATCTGCAGGGTGGGCTTCTGGCTGTAGGTTTGAGGGTAGGCCTCAACCTCCTGTCTGTGGTAAAATACTTGTTGCCATTTTGATTTCCCCATGCCTACTACTTCCAAGATGTCTCCTGCCCTCTCTGTGAACGGGTGCTGGTCTCTTCAGCTGCGAGAGGGTTAAGTACCGAGCCATGATCACATCTCCCATCATACCCTTGGACTGTAAGAGTCTGATAGCCTTCAGTCCCATCTTAATCTCTGCTAGGCCCAAAGCTACTGGCGGCCATTTTGTCCCGCAACTGCCATTTTGTCTCCGCTGCTAGTTTACTTAAGTTATTACCGTGAACACTCTGCCTGATGTGTTCCACGTGATGTGCGTACGTCACTGCCACTCCCCCTGCCCCCGTGGCCACCCCTCCCCTAAACTTGGCAAGAGATTAAAAAAATGGCGGTTTTGCTCAAGCCCAAAAAGGCCTCGAGTCTCAGTAGACCTTAATTAACCAATGTTTTTTAATCAACAACCAGCAATTAAGATCAGAACCGCTCATTAATACCTAACGAATGCACTAAGTTGAAAGATATGTGACGATGAGGGATTTAAGCCGTGTTCGGAATGTAGGCCCGAAATCCACACTCCGGCAGTTGGCCATCTTTTTAAACGACCGCAATCAATCAATAGCTGAGGTAATTAACAATAAACAATTGATATTCTTGCTCGTCGTAAATAATTGGAATTGTGAGGAAGACGGGAAAGGTACATATTTCATATTTTCTTAACTTTTCTCTCGTTTCATTTTTTTTTTTAACCATTTTTTCTTCTCTCGCACCATAAATATTTTTATTTTAGTTTACTGTTGCTTTTTCATATTGAAAAGATGACGAGACTGCGACAGAAAAAAAATAAAACCCCTTTTTTTAATTTTTAATGTTGCCTCCTGTGTGATGTCATTATTTGGGGTGTTTAATGGGTTAAAGGGTCAGTCCCAACGTAGCAGCAAAGTGACCTAATGACAGGGACGTGTGTAATGGGTTAAAGGGTCAGTCCCACGTAGGGGCAAAGTGGCCTAATGACAGGGACATGTTTAATGGGTTAAAGGGTCAGTCCCACGTAGGGACAAAGTGACCTAATGACAGGGATGGTTTAATGGCGTTTAAAAGGGTCAGTCCCACGTAGGGGCAAAGTGACCTAATGACAGGGACATGTTTAATGGGTTAAAGGGTCAGTCCCACGTAGGGACAAAGTGACCTAATGACAGGGACGTGTTTAATGGGTTAAAGGGACAGTCCCACGTAGGGACAAAGTGACCTAATGACAGGGACGTGTTTAATGGGTTAAAGGGTCAGTCCCACATAGGGGCAAAGTGACCTAATGACAGGGACGTGTGTAATGGGTTAAAGGGTCAGTCCCACGTAGGGGCAAAGTGACCTAATGACAGGGACGTGTTTATTTTTTTTAATATACATTTCTTTATTACAACAGGACACGACATAAACCAGCTGCTCACACAACCACAGTGATCTCGCGTCAACGTCGTAATTGAACACCTCACACACAACCAATATATGGCTCACTCCGATTCCAGATACATGCCACGGTAACATTCCTTAGAAAGTCAGCAAACTCGACATCTTAGCCAAACTCACGTTTCATATTTTTAACCTTAACCTTTCTAACGAGAATATATACTGTACTTAAATGCCTTCGTGGAAGAGCGCGGGGCCTCTGCAACTGCCGCGCCCCCCCAAAAAAAATCCTGCGCACCCCTGAGCTAATTGATTCTTGGTGAGAACGGGTTTAAAACCAGAGACAGAACATGAAACACAGACGGAGCTCAGTGCACATCCAGTGAAACTTATACACGGTACAGTGCCTAAATATATATGTATAAATATCTATTAAATAAAATGGTCTTTTAGTTTAACATTTTGGCCAAAGTGTTGTAAGCCCCTGAGCCACTACACGGCTGACCACATTTCCAGGGGTCCCTAACGCTAATATAAATTCTTAATAACCTGTGCATTACCAGGAAGAATGATTTATAATAAATCTGTCAAAATATGAGCTTGTAGGTGTCCTGTATGTTTGAGAACGGGTTTATCCAGTGATCTGCCAATGAGATCATGCCCGCCAATCGATCTGGATCCTCCACGCACCCAACCGACAGACAGATGGGTTAAATGGTCAGTCCCATGTACAAGGAGGTTACCCGGTGAATCTGACGTCATCTGGGCTCAATGTCCTTCCCCCCCCCCACCCCGCCCCTTGGGGGGGAAGAGATCCGATATACCAGCGCAACACGGCGACTGAAGGAAAAGGTGATTTCTTGGTCCATAATGCAGACGAAAAGCCCGATTTGTTTCTCAAGGGTAACATTCACCACTAAGAACCACACACTTTATATAAAAAAAAAAAAAGAGAACTAATTAACATCAAAACAACGATGTTCATGATCTAATGAGGAAACGGGGACACGCAAACAGAGACCATTCAAATAGTTAAAAGGTTAACATGTCAAACGTACTCAAAAAGGCTCAACAAAGGGAATAGACAGCAGGAGTTGCTGTTACTTACTAATTATTCTTTGAACGCACCTTTTTTTTTTGCTGTACAAAGTTCTAGGAAAGGAACGTGTTGCAGATAAAGAAATGTTACATTGCAACAATATTTTGACCAAAGTTTAATAGTTTTGGTATTATATAAAATAAAAAGAAGAAAGTCACACAAACCTGTAAAATGGAAAATAACCTGTTATGACCAAAGAAATATTGACCATTTATAATCTTAACAAATGTTGACGAAAAATATATGTGTAGCCAAGTGCCCCTGGCTATAGGCTTCTTCTGGCCTCAACACTATAAGTCCGGATAGGAACAGGCAGTGTTGGGGTTAAACTCCTGCGCAGGGCCTAGTGTGAAGATTTGAGATAAGGGGTGTGGCTTAGACTATATGAAAGCAGACTATCACCACCACCATTTTGTCTCGGCAGCCATTTTGAGTGTTGGCTTGTATGTATGTGTATCTGTTTATTTGTGTATGAACGCTGCGCTGCAGAGCATCGCTCCAGGCAAAGACCAACCCTCGTATAATTCCTACTAGTCTTGAAATTAAAATAACTGCATTTGTCACAGTTTTTTTCTAACAAACTCATTCTTGTAGCCCCCTGCTTCTCTTATCTGGCAGCTACACACAGAGGGCCTTTGCGGTTCCTCCTTAAGTCAGGAGGTTAAGAGGCCCAAATTACGGGGAGATATGTAGGGTAAGGGTTAGCTTGCGAAGCATATATTTTTGCAAGACTAAGGTTTTTGTATAAGTCACTATATAGTTTCTTTATCTCTAAGCCAGCCCCCTTAAGGGGCGTAATACTCATTGGAAATGTATAAAAGTGTGATGTCAAGCAATATGTGGTCAGAGAAGATAGCTCATTTTTGAAGTCTCAATCGATTTTGTACCTTGGTGCAGATAAACTCACTATGATATTTTGAACCCTTGACTTATTGATATTATTTCTACGCTTTCACACTAGCCTGCATTTGCAGTCTGGATGGATACTATGTTGCCTTACCCGGGGGCAGGCTTAAACTGGTAATTGGAGTATCATGCCTGGGGAGGGTACTGACTGGGTCACATGCAGATGGTGTGATGCCTGTCAGTACCTGGACCTACCCTGTTATGGTGCGGGGTTACAAGCCCTTCCCCCGGGTATAAAAGCTGACACACCACCAAATTGAGTGTTGATTATGGGACAGGGTGATACCCTTTTCCCTATCAGAGGGTTAAGGAGATTGGGAGGGGCTCTTGGGGTCTCAAGCCCCTGGGGTCTGCTCCAGGGCTGGAGATGTATCAAGCTGTTGTACAATAACAAAAATAAAGGAGTATTGCCTGTGGGGACCATCCCGCATCCGGCCGGATCCTCATGGGGTGGAGGCGCTGCACTGTAAGAACCATGAGAAACCCTGCTACACATGCAATGCAAGGCTTTCAATAAAAAAATATTATCTATAAAAAGAAGTATACAAGTAGCATTAGGGAAACGGTAAAGGTGTAATACTTTAAAACACCAGCAGGGGCAGTGAAACGGCTATCGAATAAATCGCCACGAGCCATATGGAAGAGACACGTATGGCTGAGATCTGGGATATAGCAATATAATAACAGCGCTCTGCAGAGTGCGTTAGATAACACACAACATATGATATAATAGGTAATGACAGTGTGTTAATAGCCCGGCACACCCATGCTAGGAATAATACCTCACTCAGTCCGGGTACAACAGACCTAGCAAGTAGCACACTCAGTATATAAGAGACCCAGATGCAAGACATATACAATGAAAAAAAATAAGGTTCAGTGCGGACCAGACTAAGATTACACCCAATTATCTAATTATTAGGTATATCGTTTCCATCCCACTTAGGGTGGCCAGGGGTCCAGTACTGAACCGGACTGCCCTGTATTTGGACACTCCGTCCAGTAAATAATGAGAGGACATCCCCGGTATCACCGTCCCGCTCCCCTAAAGAAGCGCACCGGGTCACGTGAAACGCACGTCGGGTTTTTTGGGGTCGACGGTGACGTCTGGATGGAGAGGCGGCGGATCCACGAGCTTCACATCAGAACGGGTCCATAGAGGAAATCAAAAATAAAGGGGGTAGAGGGGAAAGAAGGAGAAGGGGAAAAAAAACACAAAAGAAAAGCAAAAAATCCCAAAAATGGAAAAAGGAAAGCAAACTAGGGGGGCGACGTTTCGAGGGGTGACCTCTTCATCTGGCCCATTCCCCCTGGTCCCAGAGGTACTTCCCTAAACCTTCCCTCCCCACTGTCAAATAATCCCACACTCAGCTAATGATATAAATCTAAAGTCTAAAGAGGGCAAATCACATAAGCAGATATCAAATATCAAACAATGAATGTAGATACAAGAATATTGTAAAAGACACAGAACATATGCAGATATCAGATGTCAATCAGTGAACAAGTATAAGCAAACCCTCTTCCTGGTGCCTTGTCGAGTGCACTTCTCCTTCTTTACCCTCTACCCCCTTTATTTTTGATTTCCTCTATGGTGATATTTATTCTTGCATTGGCGTATTGGCTATTGTTGCTATATTTTCAGTTTATTATTAGTGTCATTAAATTATTCATATTCCCTACACTGGTATTCGCCTATATCTATAGCTGTGAGACAGAGAGTGCTGGTACTATCTTTTGGTTTGTTAGTACTTCTGAAGGGAATTAGGGTCCCTTCCTGTTCCCTGCACCCTGCAACCTTGCTGAGTCATTGTGTCAGAGTGCTGTCTATCACCCCACCTTTCTAACATATAAATAGTGACCCAAACCCCCACAATGCAACCTGTTCAATTAGTGCTGATGGAATTCATGTGCTGATTCAGTCCTTCTAGCCAATGTCCAGTCTGTATCTCTTGTTAGAGAACCCCAACAGCTGTTAGCAATCCTCGTGGAGTTTACATTCTCATCATTTCTGTGTATCCTGGCATCCATCTTGCTGACGTCATCAATCCGGGTCCTTAGCAGTTGGAACGCTTGCGTTTCAGGTTCGCGCATGGGCGGTAGTTATCCGCTCGATCCTCTTCACCCTTCTATAATTTTGGAACGCAAAAAGCGCAGACTACTTGTGAGTCATTGCGCACGCGTGAGCCAGTCTCCTTGCGGTCCTGCAGGCATAAGGGGGGTTAGTTGATCTTCCGTTTTCATCCTGCTGACGTCATCAGTCCGGGTCCTTAACAGTTGGAACGCATCCGGATGTCTCATCTGGTGCGTTGCAAGTTCGCGGATGCGCTGTAGTTGTCCGATCGATCCTCTTCCCCTTCTGTGATTTTGGGACGCGTGTAGCATTCCCATAGACGCCGCTGTGCGCGCCGGTCACCCTTATATCGGCTTGTTCCCCCCTTTTCGATGTGGGGCAGATTACGTTGCGATGTGTGGGGAATCCGGAGAGACACGTTTTTAATCTCTATGACTGGGTTTCATTCATTTAATTGGACTGTAAGCTCCTCGGACAGGGACTCCTCTTCCTTAATGTTACCTTTATGTCTGAAGCACTGATTCCCATGACCTGTTATTTATTTGATTACGTGTATTATTACTGTGAAGCGCTATGTACATTAATGGCGCTATATAAATAAAGACATACAATACAATACCCAGCATCGATTGCCCGTGAGGAGCCAGCAACCTGCTTGCCTGGTACCGCTACATTCTGTATGTGCTTACCTGCACACAAGGGGATATATATGTCCTTGCGTATGTACATACCTAGCTATATGCAACCACTACAGGTAGACTGCCTTGGTTCCTAGACTGCATATCCCCATATATCATTGAGGGGGCCACATTGCATGGGCAGCTGATTGCATCCGGACAGTACGCCACTTATCTGTACAGATACCTCTATAATTGTAGTTATTCATGTGTTACTGTTTACCTAAGCAGTTCTGAGCACAAAATATATATACATATATATGTGTATATGTGTGTGTGTGTGTGTGTGTGTGTGTACAATGTTAATTGTGCACCAAAGTGTTTTTTTATTTTTAATAAATAATAAATGACACACACATACATAAACACAGAGTACCTGCTCGAAGCTCAGCATGCATACAAAAAGCGTGCGCCATGTTGCGATTGGCAGCGTACGCTCGCGCAAAGAGAGTGGCCAATCGGAATATGGAATGACTCGAGACGTCACTCCCCCCCCCCCCCCCCTCTCCAGCGCACGCTCAGGGGAAGAGTGCGATAGGGAGGAGGAGGGGGAGGGGCGGGAGCTTTAAACCAAAGAGCAGCGAGGCAGGGTCTTGAGTGACGTAAGGCTGCGACCAATCAGGACACGCGCTAGAAGAAGGGGGCGGGGACGGTGTTTTCGTTATATTGGAGCTGGCGGGAGACAAACCGGAAGTGAGGTGGGAAGTGCGTGTATATACACTGTAGTGTATATAGTATATATACTGTATATAGTGTGCATATATACTGTACTCTATATAGTGTGTGTCTATATATACTGTACTGTATAGTGTGTGTGTATATACTGTATATAGTGTGCATATATACTGCACTCTATATAGTGTGTGTCTATATATACTGTACTGTATAGTGTGTGTATATACTGTACATAGTGTGTGTCTATACTGTACATTGTGTATATACTGTACTGTACATAGTGTGTGTATATACACTACTGTATATAGTATATATATACTGTATATAGTGTGCATATATACTGTACTCTATATAGTGTGCCTATATATACTGTACTGTATAGTGTGTATATACTGTACATAGTGTGTGTCTGTACTGTACATTGTGTATATATACTGTACTGTACATAGTGTGTGTATATACACTGTACTGTATATAGTATATATACTGTATATAGTGTGTGTCTATATATACTGTACTGTATAGTGTGTGTCTATACTGTAAATAGTGTGTGTCTATACTGTACATTGTGTATATATACTGTACTGTACATAGTGTGTGTATATACACTGTACTGTATATAGTATATATACGGTATATAGTGTGCATATATACTGTACTCTATATAGTGTGTGCCTATATATACTGTACTGTATAGTGTGTATATACTGTACATAGTGTGTGTCTGTACTGTACATTGTGTATATATACTGTACTGTACATAGTGTGTGTATATACACTGTAATGTATATAGTATATATACTGTATATAGTGTGCATATATACTGTACTCTATATAGTGTGTGTGTATATACTGTACCGTTCTGTATATAGTGTGTGTATATACTGTACATAGTGTGTGTGTATACTGTACATAGTGTGTGTATATACACTGTACTGTATATAGTATATATACTGTATATAGTGTGCATTTATACTGTACTCTATAGTGTGTGTCGATATATACTGTACTCTATATAGTGTGTGTCTATACTGTACATAGTGTGTGTATATATACTGTACTGTGTATAGTATATACACATACATAGTGTGTGCCTACTGTGTTCTGTACATAGTGTGTGTATATATACTCTACTGTATATAGTGTATATACTGTGTACTGTACATGGTGTGTGTATATATACTCTACTTGTACTGTATATAGTGTGTAATATTAATATATATAATATACTGTGTTCTGTATATAGTGTGCATATAAAGGGTATATACTGTGTGTGTATGCATATATATGTATACAAACAAAAACAATATACAATCTCAGAGTGTAAGCTCTTCGGGGCAGGGATTTCCTTTCCTATTGTCTGATTTTGCTGCACTTATTGTATTAATATAATTCCCTGTGCTGTATTCTTTGTGAAGTGCTGAGTACACTTTTGGCGCTATATAAATAAAGACATACAATACAATACAATATAGTAGCGCTACAAAGTACTCCCTAAATGTGTGTGGTGAGGTTAGGCTTCGGGGTGAGTTACCCACTATATGTACGGGCAAATAAACCATCGGGCCACATATAAAGAGGGCCAACTGATATTAAATAAGCCCAATAATTACAACACGCATAGGATAAAAACTAGCAAAAATTACAATATAATCAAACCAGAGGACAAACTGCTGCTGTATATATAAGTCCGATCTCGGCGGCGAGTCCCGACTGGAGCAAACTGCAGCTTCAATAGTGGGGTTACCGCACCAAGATTACCGAACAGAAGAAAAAGAAGCGCAAGCTTCACAGCATAGTACTGTTTGGGAAATGTAATAAAGTGTAAAGAAAGTAGGAAAGCGGGTCCCTCGGGCTCGCACTCACAGGAGAGCAGATATATAACCCGCGTTAATGAGATAAATCTCCATCACAGGGACGTCACGGCCAGGGTGGGCAACCTTCCGATTAACAGCAGTACATGAAATACCAGTCTGGTGTGTGGCAGAGGCGGGCGGGCGGGCATGCGCTGTACCAGTTATACGATGCTGGGGGGTACGTGTGTGTGTGTGTGTGTGTGTATGTGTATATATGTATATATATATACAAATACAACTGTATGCTCATCTGCATGTCTTAGGCAGGTCTGCAACCCCGCCTTTCCCCATTATCACCCAGCATACAGCACTTCCACTGCAGCAAGGGATTCTGGGAAATGACATGCAAATGAGCACACAGTGTCACTTTTTGCCTCAAAAACCATTTTTAACATGGTTCCCTATAGGCTGTGGAGGGTTTTTGTCACTTTTTTTACTCACCATAACTTAACTCAGTATTATGGTTTAGCCTATCCCATAGCCTCTCATGCATACCAAGTTAACATCAACCCCACACTGATGAGACCCATCAAGGTCGAAACAGCTGTCTGTGGGTGGTTTTCTGGGTATGCACCTTAACCCTGGCTGTGCTCAAAGCTGTGACCATGCAGCAAGCTTAAGCCTATAGGGAACCATGTTAAAAATGGTTTTTGAGGCAAAAAGTGACACTGTGTGCTCATTTGCATGTCATTTCCCAGAATCCCTTGCTGCAGTGGAAGTGCTGTATGCTGGGTGATGATGGGGAAAGGCGGGGTTGCAGACCTGCCTGAGACATGCAGATGAGCATACAGTTATATTTGCATATTTGCTTTCCTGTGGAAGGTTTTTGTCACTTTTTTTACTCACCATAACTTAACTCAGTATTGTGTGTGTGTGTGTGTGTGTGTTTGTGTGTGTGTATATATTACTGTGTATGTAATATGTAGTGTATATATAATGTGTCTGGATAAATATAATATCTACTGTATAGTGTGTGTGTGTGTGTGTGTATACAAAACAATTAGCTGACATTTAGCCATTTCAGGCGGTGTAAATAGTATAGAGGAAGATACTTCTCCAAAATCAAATGCCCAGGGAAGGACACACAGCGCTGCAGGGAGGTGGGAAACAGGGGTTTAATCCGAGGAATCTCAGGGCCCCTTGTCCTATTGCGGTGATGTCACGTGCGTCCAATGCCGTTCGCCCTGGCGCGTTTTGCCGCTTACACAAGAATTTTCCTCGGGGAGGTAATCCGGTGAAACGCGTCGGGGCGAACGGTATTTACTGGATCCATACACTGCCAGTACAGAGATAGGATAAGTATCTGTCGTCTCAATTTAACATAGGTTCAAGTTTAGGAGCGTATGTCTTTATTCAACCTCATCGACTGTGTGGCTGTGTAACTGACTGTGTAACTGTGACTGTGTGACTGTGTATCTGACTGTATAACTGTGTTGTAACTGACTGTGTGACTGACTGACTGTGTGACTGTGTATCTGACTGTATAACTGTGTTGTAACTGTTATTGTGTGACTGTATAACTGTGTTGTAACTGACTGTGTGACTGTGTAACTGTGTAACTGTGTAACTGTGTTGTAACTGTTATTGTGTGACTGTATAACTGTATAACTGTGTTGTAACTGACTGCGTGACTATAACTGTGTAACTGTGTTGTAACTGACGGTGTGACTGCGTGACTGTGTATCTGACTGTATAACTGTGTAACTGTGTTGTAACTGACTGTGTGATTGTGTAACTCTGTTGTAACTGACTGTGTGACTGTTATTGTGTAACTGTGTAACTGTTATTGTGTGACTGTATAACTGTGTAACTGACTGTGTAACTGGTATTGTATAACTGTGTCTTTCTATATTCTCTCTTCTCCCTTTCTCTCTCCACTCCTCTCTATCTTCCCTCTCTCTATCACCCTCTCTTCCCTCCTCTCTCTCTCCCCATCTCTCTCCCCCTCTCTCTCTTCCCTCCTCTCTCCCCCTCTCTCTCTCCCCCTCTCTCTCTTCCCTCATCTCTCTCTCCCCCTCTCTCTATCCCTTCCTCTCCCCCTTTCTCTCTCATCTCTCTCTCCCCCTCTCACTATCCCTTTCTCTCTCTTCCCTCTCTCTGTCCCTTCCTCTCCCCCTTTCTCTCTCCTCTCCCCCTCTCTCTAGCCCTTTCTCTCTCTCTCTATCCCCCTTTCTCTCTCCTCTCTCTCCCCTCTCTCCCCCCCTCTCTCTAGCCCTTTCTCTCTCTCTCTTCCCTCCTCTCTCCCTTTCTCTCCCTTCCTTCTCTCCCTCACACCAGAGTATAACAGATGGAAGGCGGAAGCAGAGAGCTGGTTTCTGGGAACTCCCATTCCCCCTCACCCCCCCCCCCCATCTCTTTCTCATCCCCCCCCTCCCTTCTTGGATACCTCCCAGGCAGACTTAACCCTTTCACACCCTGTGAGTCGCAGTTAAAGGGCCAGTTCCCAAAAAGGAACAGCGGTGTCCCCAACCACCGGAACGTGTTAAAAAAGCGCGTTATCAATACCGGATTATTCTGCGGATACAGACGCCGGGTTCAAATCTTAGAGTGTAAGCTCTTCGGGGCAGGGATTTCCTTTCCTATTGTCTGATTTTGCTGCACTTATTGTATAATTATAATTCCCTGCGCTGTATTCTTTGTGAAGCGCTGAGTACACTTTTGGCGCGATATAAATAAAGACATACAATACAAATCCGGGCATGTCCCTTTATATCCCTAAAATGTATTATTATTATATCACTGCATGGCTATTATAAATATCACACTAATAATGCATATTTATTAACACTAGTTATACATTATTGGTGTAATATTATTTATATTTACTCAAACGAGTTATAAATAATATGACACTAATAACTGATAGTTACTAACACTAGTTATAAATAACATGGCACTAATAACCGATAGTTACTAACACTAGTTATAATAACATGACACTAATAACCGATAGTTACTAACACTAGTTATAAATAACATGACATAAATAACCGATAGTTACTAACACTAGTTATAAATGATTACACTAACACTAGTTATAAATAACATGACACTAATAACCGATAGTTACTAACATTAGTTATAATAACATGACACTAATAACCGATAGTTACTAACACTAGTTATAATAACATGACACTAATAACCGATAGTTGCTAACACTAGTTATAATAACATGACACTAATAACCGATAGTTGCTAACACTAGTTATAAATCCACGCCTCCCTGCCACCCGCTCTCACCCACGCCTCCCTGCCATCTCCTCTCACCCACGCCTCCCTGCCACCTCCTCTCACCCACGCCTCCCTGCCACCTCCTCTCACCCATGCCTCCCTGCCACCTCTTCCCCCTGTAAATGGTGTTAACCTTTTCATTTAACACTGACCAGCCTTAAATCTCCCCCCACAAATCAAGCATCCCAACAGCCTGCCCTCCTTTCTACTGTCCCACACTCACTTATACCCCCCATTGTGACCAAGCCCTGCCATCTACAGCACTTACTCCCTCACCTGCTGTCTCTGCAAGTTCCTCATCAAACCTCTTAGAGTGTAAGCTCTTCGGGGCAGGGATTTCCTTTCCTATTGTCTGATTTTGCTGCACTTATTGTATTATTATAATTCCCTGTGCTGTATTCTTTGTGAGGCGCTGAGTACACTTTTGGCGTTATATAAATAAAGACATACAATACAATATATCCCCCTCATACTGCCCTATATAACTGCCCCATACTGTCCTATATAACCCCCAAAACTGCCCTATGTAACCCCTCCTAATGCCCCATATAAACATAAATACGTCCATGCATA
>WSYH01009888.1:0-24668 GCA_036426205.1 Ascaphus truei | reverse complement strand
AATAACCAAGAAATATATATATGTGTGTCTTCACAAATAACTAATAATAGTGAATGAGGGTGAACAATGTCACCAAAGATAAATTTAGGCTCAATAATAAACCCCAAAAACATGTGCATATGAAATATCAATCAATATTTTTTTTAAATACACATAAGGAATGAATAAGTGATAAAACACTAACTACATAACCTTCACACCAAAAATAACAGACACATTGAAATAAATTTAAAAAACTACGTGATTACAATTACAACAACTAATAATAACTCGATGAAAACACACACAGCATACCCGCTGCTTTAAGGACACCACTTTAATTACCACTCGCGAGTAAGTATCAATGTCACCCAATAGGCAAAAACGGCAGTTCACGCATGCGCCTGTCGCATCCTGAACAGCAATATGGGTCTCCTACATGTACCGAGCTGTGCGCAAGAGGGGAGACATTAGAGCCTGTACAAATGTGTTTTATTTACAATCAGATTATGGGCACGATTACGAGTTAGTACAGTGTGTAGAGGGGGGGGGGAGAGTGTGTGTGTGTGTGTGGATGGGTGAGAGAGTAGTGCATGGAGTGTGTGTGTGTGGGTGTGTGTGTGATGTGGTGTGTGTGTCTGTAGATGTGTCGTGTGTGTGTGTCGGGCGCGGGGGGGAGCGGCGCAGGAGTGGCGCGAGCGCGCGGAGGCCGGGGTTTGTGTGTATCGCATGGGAGAGTGGTGTGTGTGTAGGGATCAGGAATGTCACAACACCGCACACCCATACCCAGGGGAGTGGCACGCGCGGCACAGCCGCGCCCTCGGCACTGTCCCACTCCCCTCCACTCCCCCCGCCCCCACTCCCCCGGGGGCAGTCAGCGTGCCCCAGGGCAACCCCCTCCCAACCAGGCACCCCCCACCCAATCACCACCTTCCCCCCCCCTCCCTCCCCCGCCATTCACCCCCCCCTCCCCCCCACCTAATCACCCGCACACCGCATCACCCCACCCAATCAAGCCCTCTATCTCTCTTGCCCCCTCTCTTTCTCTACCCTCTCTCTCACCCCTCTCTCTCTCTCGTCACCCTCTCTGTGTCTCTCACACTCCTGGAACTGGATATCTTACTTACCTATCTATTCTTAACTGTCCTATAGCTACACCGAAATAAACCTATATCTGCTTTCTTCCCGATCTGACTCAAGCTTCACCCGGAAGACATCGGAACCCCCCCCTAACCCAGAAGACAGGTAGGGGCCCCTCCCCTCCAATGCAATAACTTGCGGGAATTGAGGGACTGTGTCAGGTAAGATGCCGGCATACACACACACACACACACCACACAAACACACACACAACACACACATGCACACACACACACACACACACAACACACACACACCGCAACACACACACACACACACTACACACAACACACCACACACACACACACACACACACAACACACACACACTATTGTAGATAATGTAATACAATAAATACATTTTATGGAAAAAGAAATGTATCTGGAGGCGCCTAGATTGACAATACATACAAAGGATATATGAAAACCAAGCCTGTTTGCTGATGGAACGTAGCTCCTCACAATGTGCTTTAAAAGAAGAAAAAAGCACAACACATGTAGCGTAATACGTATAATCACAATATTGTGTTGTGCTTTTTCTTTTTTAAAGCACATCGTGAGAGGCTACGTTCCATCAGCCAACAGGCTTGGTTTTCATATACCTTTTGGTATTAATTGTCAATCTAGTGGCCTCCGATACATTTCTTTTTCCATGCTCAGATCTGACCAGGGGTCAGTTTTTGTATCTTAGGCGAGCCCCCTATGTGTGATTGACTGTCTTTCAAAGGTATTATCCATCACGTTATAATTCTTTGGTTAGCGCTACCTTTTTTGTTGTTTTAAAAAATCATTTATGTCAAAAATTAATGTTGTTCTGACTAGGAATTTATTAAATGGTTGTTTTATTAAAGCGGGGTTGGGGGCGGGACAGGGGGTGCGTTGGGGGCGGGTTAGGGGCGGTAGATTTTTTGGTTGGGCTAGTAGATTTTTGGGGTGATTTGTCAGAACACGGCCAGGACATGGGCGGGCGGCAGTAGCCTCAGCTCAGTGGCTGTCGGTGGAGATCCTTCCGGAACCATGCGGAGCTGCCACGCGAAGATCTGGGGGAAGGGGACGTGAGTGGGGAGATTTGGGGGTGGTGGGGGGAGATGTGTGAGGGGGGTGGTAGGGGGGTCACGGAAGCGGGAGAGGATTGGTGTGAGGGGGGGGGGGCGGATGGCCAATGCAAGGGGGTGAATAATTGCACTTGACGTCTGAACGAAGAGAGAAACTCTCGAAAGCTTGTCCTATGAGACACAAATTGTGAGTCCAATATAAAAAGGTATCACCTAATATGACGAGAATAATTTATCTGCACTATTGCAACTGAACTAACACGGATTTTGTATTAGTTGCATATATGATACTATAGATAAATAAAACATCAGTATATATATATATATATATAATATAAAGTATATACTATATATATATAGATATATTCCTATTTATATATATATATATACGTACTCTCCTATCTCCTCATTCTACTCTCGTCATATTTTTCTATAGTCGTATTTTGTTATTAATCCCCCGGGACAGCTGTGGTGGCCCCTTTTTGTTTTTAGCGTCTATGCAAAACCTTTTGCTAAAGAAATCTACTGGATTAGGGAGCCAAAAACTGTGTAGTCTTCTTGAATAATGAAGACAAATAGACAATAACAAAAATATTTTTATCTCATTTGGTATGGGCTTCTCGGTCCCATACCGTATCATAAACTTGATGGTTCCCATGCTTGTACGCCAAAATCTTCTATAAAAAATCCAACTTGTTTTTTAACACCATCTGCAAGTCACAGATTTCACAATTTTCCTTACAAAAACGGATTTTTCTTCTTCCGACATCTAAAAAGACCCAAAGGATCGTAACACAACTGACAAGGAGACGAATGGAACTAACAGCAACTTAGGGAATGATCTGGATATTACTTGTAGTCCCATCTACAACCACTTTTGAATCTTTACTGAAACATAATAGTGAACGCTCACATTCTCAAATCATCTCTGTGAGAATGCACATTATGTTTTTGTTCTTTTCAGAAATATTTTCAGAAATGTGCCGTTTCCAAGGCAGGCACCAAGACTCATATAGTATCGCAAATCGGAATCTCATTAATGTGGCCTCCTTCCAGACAAGCTAATGCAATAATGAACGACTTGGTATAGGTGTTAGTTAGAAATAACCAGACATTTTCCCAGCTGTCCAGAGAACTATGTGGTATTAAAAAAAAATCCCAGCAAGAATTTTAGCAAGTCCAGGAGGAACTACAACAGACCCAACTGGGTTGACCATATAACATATCACTTCTTCTACTTGCGTTTGAGTGAAGCCATGGTGCTGTGCTATAATCTATACTAGTCGAAAACGCCCGATGCAATATTTTAATGTAAAAGTTATTTCAATTATGTCAGACGATGTTTTGAGGCAGCCATCTGAGCCATTAGAACATTGGACTTGAACAGCAGAGCCACTATTACAGAGGTCAGCCAGAACTTGCAATTAGTCACTGAAAATATGGCAACAACTATCAATAGCATTCTAAGTAAAGCGAGACAATTAGATGGGCATCTGCCACAGGGCACATGGTGAAGCCAAATTCATGTACTTGGCCTTTCGACTCAAATCAATGAAATATGATGGCAAAATGTGGCGTTTAATAACAACTATACAATAATATCCATATTATAAAGTATGCTCTATTGGTGTTTCATTAAAATTACTGTTTTAATCAGCATGAAGTATTATACCTATGTCCACTGTATTTTTTCCAAAACATTAAACTTCTCTAAAGATATTTTGATTTCTGTTATGGTTCAATGTGGTCTAAATTCTACTGATCTATTTCTATACTTTGAGATGATGTAAAAACGTTTAGGGTCCTGTAATGGCTAATAAAAGTTTAATTGTGATCCTACACTTGTTAAATGATTTGTGCATAATGCATTTTGGGTCAATACGGCATGAATTGCAAGTTGTTTTGTTTTTTTTTGTACCTTTTTAATGATCACCCATAAGAGGTCTTGTGGATTAAAAGTATTGGAAGGGGCAAATGGTCAAAGCAGGTTATCCACTATCTCAAATGACCACTATAACCAAGATGTAATGAATAAGAAAACGATATTTGATCAAACTTGTGATTTGAAAACTATATTGCGCTGAAGAATTATACTTGATCTATGTCTGTGTGCTGTCACCGGGCATAACTCTCTGGTAACAATATCATCACAGATTAAAAAAAAAACGGAATAAAAAATCAAGTTTTCCCTGCACTATAGTAGTCGACTCTGAATAATAAAGCCGAAAACTGTTTTACACTGAATTTCATTTTACAGGTTTAATATGTGAAGCGACTCGCGCTACTTACAGCTCTGGAGATGTAGTTCTTTGTACCAATATTCTAGAGATTGCGATGCACAGATAACTATAATCTTCAATCCCCCTTATATGGCGCTATACAGAATAAAATAACATTCAAATATATTGAATGCATAACTCACATTACGAGCTAGTGAATCTGATTTTGTAACTGGGCAAGATCAAAGAACAGCCACCAGCAAACAAGATGGAAATGTATCAACTTCACACAAATGACAAATTCCAGATTGATTGTAATATTATATTTAAGTGAAATCAATATTTGTTTCATGTCCCACCTTGTTTTATCAAGCCCCCCTACAGCTGTCCTGCTTCCGCTCTGTTATGTTTTTGTATTAAAAAAAAAATATTAATTTTCTTAATCTCTATCTTGCAAAATTGTTTCCTCCATGGCAACCTTCATACTGGTATAAGAGATCTGAGAAAGCCTTCATTATTATTTATCTCACCGGACACCCTTTATATTTTAAATGACTTATATCTCACTGAACGTAAACATTACATTTTTAATATATAGAAATAAGTAAAAAAATGAAAATGCCCGCCAAAATGGCCTCATTGATGCTTATGATTAATTATTTGCATTATCAACTCACTGAAAGCAAATACATTAAGAAATTAGAAATTATATATATTATATAATCATACGATATACCATTCCACAGTCATTCCGTCAAGTCAGGATAATCAGCGAACAGCACTCAGTTGAAATAACAAAAACAATGTATTAAAGCAGAAATAGAAATAGCATAACAGAACCTGCACCGTTCGGTCACTCAACAAGGGACTTCTCCTCAGGGAGGTGGTCAAAAGGAGAATGACAACAACACCACATAACATATACATCCCCATCTCTATTAATTAACCAATCAAACACAAGAAGATGCACAAGTTTGGAGGTTATTCACACAAGATGGAGGTCATTTTATTGTAATGATCTTGATAAACGTCATCTCTGTTTGTCTGGTTGCTTGTATGTAAACATCACATCATTACGGAAGGAGGGCCTAAACAAGGTTTCACTGGCCCCTTGTTCTTCATATATAAAAAGTAGATATGAATAGCATCACATTTCCTTCATTAAATATACTATTTAATGGTAATCTGTGAAAATGTAGGTATATACATATAAAAGTCGATTAACAGAAGTGAAGTGACGTAAGGAACATTTGTAATGTGTTCCATGTTGACTTTAGAATCATGTTCTGCGCTAAGAAGAACACATTTCTCAGTGTGTAGCCAGTTTTATATGTGAGTTTTTGTTCAAGTTCTATAGAGTTGCTTAATGTACATGTCATGTCAACATTATTTAAAACATACACTCAAATGGCAGTGGCAAAGCAGTTCAGGGCTACTGCAGCATCCAAACCACAGATTCATACAGTTTCTGCCTGCTGAAGAACAGACAGCTATTTTGAACATGCCGGGTGTCTCATCAGTGTGAGGAAGAGTTATAGCATTGCTAATGGTCATGCTAGAGTTGCCAAATTTTGTTGGCGGATTTGTGATCCGCCCGGGCAGATCAGCAAGTCCTTGGTCCGCAGATTTCACAGCGATCAGTTCTTAAAAATGGTGATCGCTGTTTGAGATTTTTTTTTTTTTGTTAGCACTGACAAAAATCCGTGGGTTCTGTAACCCGTTTAGTGAAAGATTTTACGATCAGAATCCGCATGCAGATTATTGAATTCCGCGGAGGGTTCTAAAATCTGTCAGCGGATTGCGGGAATCCCCGAACGAATGTGGTTAAATACCACAGCGATTGGTATCCAAAATGGACGTTTGGAGTCATCCGCGAGGATTGAAACTGTAAACAATCAAAAAGATGGGGGGGGTGTGGGAGGGTAAGTAAGATATCCAGTTCCAGAGTGTGAGACAGACACAGAGAGAGGGTGAGAGAGAGAGGGGGAGAGAGAGAGAGAGAGAGAGAGAGAGAGAGAGAGAGAGAGAGAGTGTGTGTGTGTTTATGCGCATGGGAGAGTGTGTGTGTGTGTAGGATACCAGAAGTGTCACATCACCCCACCCAATCACTCCAATCACCCCCCCCAATCACCTCCCCACCCCATCACCCCCCACCCCGTCACCCCCCACCCCACCCAGTCACCCCACCCAATCACCCCACCTAATCACCCCATCACCCCACCCAATCAAGCCCTCTATCTCTCTTGCCCCCTCTCTCTCTCTCACCCTCTCTCTCACCCCCTCTCTCTCTCACCCTCTCTCTGTGTCTGTCTCACACTCTGGAACTGGATATCTTACTTACCCTATATATCTTAACTGTCCTATACTACACCGAAATAACCTATACTGCTTTCTTCCAGATCTGACTCAAGCTTCACACGGAAGACATCGGAACCCCCCCCTAACCCAGAAGACAGGTAGGGAGCACCTCCCCTCCAATGCATAACATTGCGGGAATTGAGGGACTGTGGATCAGGTAAGATCCGGCATACACACACACACACACACACACACACATTATTTGATTATACGTATTACGCTACATGTGTTGTGCTTTTTTCTTCTTTTAAAGCACATTGTGAGGAGCTACGTTCCATCAGCAAACAGGCTTGGTTTTCATATATCCTTTGTATGTATTGTCAATCTAGGCGCCTCCAGATACATTTCTTTTTCCATAAAATGTATTTATTGTATTACATTATCTACAATAGTGTGTGTGTGTTGTGTGTGTGTGTGTGTGTGTGTGGTGTGTTGTGTGTAGTGTGTGTGTGTGTGTGTTGCGGTGTGTGTGTGTTGTGTGTGTGTGTGTGTGTGTGCATGTGTGTGTTGTGTGTGTGTTTGTGTGGTGTGTGTGTGTGTGTGTATGCCGGTATCTTACCTGACACAGTCCCTCAATTCCCGCAAGTTATTGCATTGGAGGGGAGGGGCCCCTACCTGTCTTCTGGGTTAGGGGGGGGTTCCGATGTCTTCCGGGTGAAGCTTGAGTCAGATCGGGAAGAAAGCAGATATAGGTTTATTTCGGTGTAGCTATAGGACAGTTAAGAATAGATAGGTAAGTAAGATATCCAGTTCCAGGAGTGTGAGAGACACAGAGAGGGTGACGAGAGAGAGAGAGGGGTGAGAGAGAGGGTAGAGAAAGAGAGGGGGCAAGAGAGATAGAGGGCTTGATTGGGTGGGGTGATGCGGTGTGCGGGTGATTAGGTGGGGGGGAGGGGGGGGTGAATGGCGGGGGAGGGAGGGGGGGGTGAAGGTGGTGATTGGGTGGGGGGTGCCTGGTTGGGAGGGGGTTGCCCTGGGGCACGCTGACTGCCCCCGGGGGAGTGGGGGCGGGGGGTAGTGGAGGGGAGTGGGACAGTGCCGAGGGCGCGGCTTGCCGCGCGTCCACTCCCCTGGGTATGGGTGTGCGGTGTTGTGACATTCCTGATCCCTACACACACACCACTCTCCCATGCGATACACACAAACCCCGGCCTCCGCGCGCTCGCGCCACTCCTGCGCCGCTCCCCCCCGCGCCCGACACACACACACGACACATCTACAGACACAACACCCATTTCACACACACACCCACACACACACACTCCATGCACTTCTCTCTCACCCATCCACACACACACACACACTCTCCCCCCCCCCTGCTACACACTGTACTCAATCGCTAATCGTAGCCCATAGACTGATTGTAAATATAACACATTTGTACAGGCTCTAATAGTCTCCCCCTTGCGCACAGCTCGGTACAGTAGGGTCGCCATATTGCTGTTCAGGAATGTGACAGGCGCATGCGTGAACTGCCGTTTTGCCTATTGGGTGACATTGAATACTTACTCGCGAGTGGTAACTTAAAGTAGGTGTCCTTAAGCGCGGGTATGCTGTCGTGTGTTTTCATCGAGTTATTATTAGTGTTGTAATTGTAATCACGTAGTTTTTTAAATTTATTCAATGTGTCTGTTATTTTTGGTTGTGAAGGTTATTTAGTTAGTGTTTTATCACTTATTCATTCCTTATGTGTATTTAAAAAAAAATATTGATTGATATTTCATATGCACATTTTTGGGGTTTATTATTGAGCCTAAATTTATCTTTGGTGACATTGTTCACCCTTCATTCACTATTATTAGTTTATTTGTGAAGACCACACATATATATATTTCTTGGTTATTTGTATTTAATCCCCGGTGTCGCTGTGTGCACCTTTTTTGTTTTTTCGTTACATGGTTTAAACGCCATAGGGCGTTTTCACGCAAGAGTGAGTGATGGGAGTCCCTCCACCGCATCCAGCAGCAAGGGGCAAGTGTCAGGGTGCATGCAGTTGTATAAATGTATAAGACTGAGCTCCCCCGCATTGTTAGATATTCTTTATCATCTTTCGATTACAGCACAGTGCTGGCTCACGCAGAACAAACTTTCTCTACAGATATTTAAATTAACCAGATTTTCCATACTAACTATAGTTGCTCTGCTTGGAATTCCTTCCACAATCTTTGCAATATTCATCTATGTTGCTACCATTCTTCCTTATGACACAGAGAATGGCACACCCAGTCGAACCGGTACTAAATAATCCTGTCATTAGGGCACGATGAAGGTAGCTGTAAACCGAAACGTTGATTTTATAATAAAGTATTATTTAGAAAACCCAGGTAAGACTGGCGTCGCGGTTGCCATTCTCTTGCGGCATGATACATTTTGAGTGAGAACCCAGACAATGCATTAACAAACGAGGTGTCAATCCTTTTCAGGTTTCAGACGGCAACTTCTATCTTGTACGTACAATCTTGAATATCTTGCTCCCTAATCTGCTGACAGGAAACACAAGTGGACAAACCCCCTCCCCCCCCATATAAAACAGGATCCAAAGCAAAGCGTTAAAGATGACATATCAATGCTAGGGGCAATGCTGGGTGACATTAGATGCACAATATGACCTTTATAAATGCATAGGAAGAAAAGGAAAGGCAAGATGAGCACAAAAAGACAGAACATGAGTCCTAGTTTTACCAAACTTATAGCGGTGTCATGGCAAGGAGAGGAAGGGAGTTATGGAAGAATACGTTATTTTGGCGCTCACAAAGTTCGTCAGTTTTGCCATGGCAATCGTAATTTGTATATAACTTTCAGCTAGGAAGAAGAAAAAGATCATAGGATCTTCAGCAAGAGACTTGAAGAACATGTGATCATATAAAGGCATTTGTTGAGGATAATGGATTATAATGCACGGTGCGAAAGCTGGACCGCTCCCCCCTCACGCTCCACAACGTGGATGGAGGGCGGAAGTACCAGCTCCTCTGCGGCCCTGCTCCCAACGTGGGACTGAGGGGGATAGTACCAGCCTCTCCTGGGCCCGCTTCCCCCCCTTGGCACAGCTTCCCGCCGCACCCATTCCCAACGCCCCCAGGCTCACGCACCATGGCCTGCCAACCCCCCTGAGAGCCACCCCGTGCCCCAACCGAGCACCTCCTCCCGCGCCCCCTCCCCAGCCCACTCCGCGTCTGGCAGCTGAGCCCGGGAAAACGGTGGCAGAAGGGGGAGTTATAAGGGCAGGGGGGGAAGCGTCGGTGAAAGCTGCACCCCCCTGGCAAGGTAAGGTCACCCCACCAAGTCTAAGGTCCCCCATGTCACCGTCACCCACTGTCACCGTCACCCCATGTCACCCATCACCCACTGTCACCGTCACCTACTGATCACCGTTACCCACGTCACCATTTAACCACCTGTCAATCATCAACACACTGCGGACCCCAACCCAGTACACTGACGTCACTAGTCATGTCACATAAGTCACTGTGACCACAGGTCACTGTCCAAGTCACTGTCCACAGTCACTCATCACTCCAGGTCACAGTTCACGTCTCCACCAACGACTGTATCCCATCCACCAAGGTCTCCCAACCCAGTGTAATCTGTCTCCCACCACCCAGTCAACTGTCTCACCCCAGACCCAGTCACGGTCACCCACCCACCCAGTCAGCTGTCACCCAGTCACTGCTCTTCCCACCGTCATTCACCCCCACCATCATCACCTCAACATCACACAGTGCACTCCTCACACGGTATCATTCACCCGTATACCCACCCACTCAGCTCACGATGTCATCCACCACCCACCATCATGTCATTGCACCCACTACGTCAAAACCATCATTCAACCGTATTCACCACCCACCCAGTTTCACCCACCAACTTCAGTCACCCACCCAACTGTCAGAACCACGACCCCGCCTTCCACCCACCCACTGTCATTCACCCACACCCCCGTGTCATTCACCCAGCCCACGTCATTCAACAACCACGGTATTCACACCCACTACACACATCACCAGGAGAACTGTCTTACTGTCATTCACCCACTAACCCACCCAGGCAGGGCCAGACACAGTCTTTTGTTGAATATACAAAAATAAATCAGGTTGACATTGTAATGTTTTATTCTGTATCACCATAAGAAAAAGTTATATAAAGTGCGCCTCTAAAAGATATTTTTGTGGAGGTTATGCACTATGGGTGGGAGGAGGCGATTGCGCTATGGGTTCTGGAGGGGCTGCTCTTTGCATTTTCCTGGGACCCTGATTTCTGCTTGAGCGGATCTGCATGATCACTCGCCAGTCACTGGGTGTTTTTGGCATTATGGCGCCGTACAGTACGTTTAACGGCGCTTATAAACGCAAAAAACGATCTGGGGTGAGACCGGGACGGATGGTGAGTGGACCGGGAGAGGTGGGTGGGGTGCCCCTGGCGCCCGCGGCAGGCAGCTAGTGGTGCTAGCCTATGTGCTAAGCAGGAGAGGAACGCGAAGTTGCACTGTCATGGGTAGCACTCGGGAGTGATGACGGCTCTCATTGTGTAACACACTACCTACTGCATTTGAAGCATCCACTCCAAGTCGGGATCAATCTGTGCTTGTGCAGACGGCGGGACCGCCATTGCGATGCGGGTTTTATATGTGCCCCCCCCTGAAAAACATTTCTGGCGCAGGCGGACCCCAGGTCTGAAACAGACAGCAGAAGATAAACGACCTTCAAAAATGCAAATGCTTTGTGATTTGTTATACAGATTTTTAATACTAACAAGCTATGCAACAGGTTACATTAGAAGTTTAATTTGGAGTTAGGATAAAAAGCGTACATCACGCTCCTTACTGCGAGGAATAGAACCTCAGAAGCAGAGGAGAAACATCTAACCACAAAGACTGCTCTTTGCATTATAAACCCCATAAATCTTTCCGGCCAAGGACCTGAAGCTGTGGCTATTGTGAATGGGTAACAAATCATATTAGAACTGCAAGAAACCCGTGTCCAAGACGGAGATGATTTCACACTAGAAGGATTATGGTATTTTCATGCTACAGAACAGCATTGAATGGTGAAGAACACAAAATAACATTTATTTAGCCCACCTTGTTTAAAAGCCATAAAGAGCATAAGGTGTTACAAACAAAAAAAGTGTCTGTCTTTCATTATTTCACAAAGAACTTATCTTTATTAGGAGCGTTCAGTTATAGTAAACCACACAAGGAACTGGAGGAAATGGATATGAGTTTTATTGTTCGGAAACAGTGAGGGTGCATTTGGAAATGTGAAGAATTAGTGGTTTATAAGAGGGGCTGTCGTGGTGGCTTGCAAGCTTGGTTGAATATTTTGCTCCTTTCTGAACCAAAAAGCTGTTTTCAAAGCATTATGCCATATTTTCTTTTAAAAAGTGCAGTTCCCTCATTATGACGAAACCCTAAAGAACCCAGTAACGCTCAGTGTAAACCCCAGAAGCAAATTAGCACAAGTATATTACTGTATGTGTAATAAGTAAACAAAAAATGACATAATAAATGTCAGTGTCATATTCAACGCCTCACTTACCCCTACAACGCAGCACGTCTCCCACTGAGATCTCTGAGTCACAAAAAGGATGTTCATGGTCCGAGGTTCAACAAACAGTTTGCGTTCTCTAATCCTCTAGTGCTACGTGACCTCCCAACTGCGAACAACTATCAGTCTCTCAAAAAACGCTCTCCAGTTGGATGTTCTTTCAAATTCAGTCTGTCTCATAGTTTTAATCTTGTCTGCTGACTGTGTACATACGCCCCTAAACATCTATTGTCTCAACGTGTCCATGAAATAAATCGCTTCTAAAATATAATGTATAACCATGTATTGTCATTAAAAAAAAAGCGTTAGATTCAACCTGCTGATGACTTTGTTTGTAGGCACTTACAATAAACAGCTCTCCAACAAGCTTTCGTGGTAATACGTAGTGTCAGTTCTGTCAACCTAAATTAAAAGACAAACAGGTGGGTGCCGAGCATGCGCGTTCTAAGTGAAACTTCTTGTATTGTTGATTTGTTTTGATTGAATGGACAAGACTTGATGAGAGGATCATTTATTTCATTTATTCTTCGCAGAAATCTCCATAGTATCAGTTGCAATAAATGATACAATTGACTATGATAACTAAAGATAAGAATATATATTTTGGATTAAGATCTAAATGGCTGTTGAATGAACTGACAATGATAATGGCCGAAACCTGATTCTTGTGTTGGACAATGGCGAGATGGGGTGCGGGCAAGGTTGCTTATAAAAGTACTGGGATGTGGCAGGTTTGCTTAAAAAAAATAAAGTACTGTACTGTGGCAGGTATTGCTTTAAAAGTACTGGTCATGTGGCAGCGTTTGGTATTAATAAGTTTTGGTGGATGTGTTCAGTGTGCTTAAAAAAGTACTGGTTCGTGGCACGTTGCTTATAAAAAGTACTTTTCGCACGCATGGACGTTTTTTTTTAGTGCTGTGGAAGACATTTTGCAGCCTAGTGGGGGCGGCAGAGTTTGCGAGTCTGTGATGCTCCTGATCTGGTATCCTCGTGTTCTCTCATGAAGGAAGTTTAATCCTATGTAAATTAAAGTACCGTGCTCAGCAAGAAGTTTCACATTCAAAACTTGTACGGTCCCTGAAAACCAGATAGAAAATCAATGAAAAGCCCAAAGTGGCTCCTCAGTCTACATCTTTTCTTGAAAAATCAACCGGCATAATGATTACGAAACATAAGAGTATCTTCGGTTCAAATATCTTCATTTATTAGGTTAATATTGTATGGAATTGTCTTCGGTGGTAATGAATTAAAATGTTTGTTAACTAATGCACATATTACACCGTCTAACTGGTTTCACATTTTTTTTATCCATGTAATTATGAAGGTAATTAAAAGTGTGAATTATTGAACACCATAGCTCGAAAAGTGAGTAGAGGTAAAGATGCAGAATCAAATCCATAAACATCCACAGTTCACAACAAATGGAGTTAAATACGTAAATACACCACTCAAAATGGCGTATATGTTGCCATTATTCGGTGGGGGCGCAAATTTTTACCCTCTGCCCCACTGCACGAGGGTTCACCCACTCCTAGCGCCCCCCTCCCCTCATCTTACCTCAGCCCGGGTCATGATTGTCACGATGCTATGGCTATGAATTACGCGCGTTGCATGGCGAGCGTGTGGAGAAGGTAGTAAAGCTTACAGAGGCCACTGCAGCTCCCCTGGCACTAGAATTTAAGTGCCTTCGGGAGAGCGCGCAAGGGCCTAGTAATACCAGTGCGCCACCCCCGAGGCAGTCTCGCGCTCCCAAGGGAGCTGCGATTGTTCATTCCCCCTCCATACCCACTTTGGGAGGGGGGGAAGGGCGCCATTGCGTATGCGCGACGGGAACCAGGGAATCAGGGCCATTTGTTTAAACTTTTTTTTTTGCATGTTATGTATATGTAACTGGGCCCAGCGCCGAGGGGGCCGCACTGCCCACGGGGCCCTGGGAAGACAGTACCCTTTGTCCCCCCTGTGCCCCCGTAGGCAGGCCTGGATCCAGGGAGGGGGGCAAGAGCCACCCCCCGGGACCCTCCTGCGACGCCGATGGTACAGGACTTATCATTATACAGTGGACTGCACTTGTCCAAGCAAAGTTGTGACTTTTGCACCGTGTGAAGCCCTGTGCACAGTTTCACAGAACATGCTAAATGAACCACTAACATGGACGATTTGAACCACAAACATCGACTACAGTAGCATTACAGGAGAAATTAAAACATTGTCTTCCCTTGGGACCAGAATCTGTTTTTCATTGAATGACCATAGGGGGTTATTATTAAAACTCATAATGCCTTCAATCAGGGAGTTTCCAATGCGATATGCTTTGTGCTGACCACTACGCAGCAATGAAATAAAACTCACATAGAGTCTATTGCCGCACCAAATTTCTCGTTACTTTATTATACTTTCCAGTTTTTGGGCGCTTTTGACTGGAAAACATCATAACTGACTGAAAAACATTCATAATCAAGTGCACCGGTCACACTGTGGAGTTGTACAACAGATTATCACATGTGAAAGTGAATGTACTGAAGTAAGTCCATGTGATATTTTTGCCATCTTAACTTCGTTACTCTTATATGTTTTAGTGTTGAAGTTTGCGTCGTCCACCGGCGAATGTTCTTTGTTGACGAAGAATAGGGGTGAAATAAAGATATAATACTCAAGGAGATAATCCAAGTTGTAACGAAAACAGTTTACAAGTCTTAAGGCTAGAGCTGGACAGAAGAGAATAAAAGGCGCCAGACCCCAGCCCGGTCACAAACCCGAAGAGGAGATCAGACATCAGTAAGAAACAACAGTATCAGAACACTGACTTAGGGCCAACTCCTGATTTGATCACCCTTAGGGCCAATGTGTCCAACTTCCTGACCATTTCGGCTCTACTAGAGGAATGTTAATCCATAATGTGACAGTGTGAAAGAAGTTAGTGCCACTGGGGCCGCTATCACTCACGGATTGAAGGCTTATTCTAAAGGTAAGTCCTTTGACACTTTGGGGTAGTTTCACACACTATCCAAAGGCACCCACAAAGACATTTGATTAAGGTTAATCCATATGAGGACAGACAGAGAGAGCGGCACTGCAGCAACCGTGGGTGTGCAAATTTGGGAGTACACAGAAAAGTCGAGTCACGGTTTTTACACCCTAGATCGATCTGATATGACCATCCCTTCAGATTTTGCTTCTGTACGAAAAGAGTGGGGTTTTGGCAGGACTAGAGATCTGCCATGATGCATCTGTGGCCCAAGGTGTCCAGGTTCAGAACAATATTCTTAATCCGCCTCTTGTGAGTGTGCTGTATGTAGGACAAATGATATAACGAGTCCCCCTAGTGACTGATATGATCTCTTGCTGAGATGCTGTGGTTAGGAGGGAGATCTAGCAGTGCTAAGCTTCCGCTTTGCACATTGTATTTTAAACAGTTGAGCCGGCTAAACCCCTGTTAATAAATTTGGTGCATGTTCATTTATTAGGTGCCTGTTCTCAGGTGTGCAATTATTATTTTGGCCACGATGGAAGTTGAACTAAACGGCTAGTTCTTGATGGCACGGTGGATCGGGCTATGAATGCTAATTGTAATATAATTAAATTGATTGGTCCGTCTCTTCAAATAGTATGCCTTTAATCACCCGTCACCTTTTGTTTGTGAAATGGCAGGTTAGTATCGAAGTTGGTTGAATGGCTCTTGCTATCTATATTGTAAGTAAGTCAGTAAAGTCATTCTTACCAAATGGTAATGTCAAGAAAGCCTGGGAAGGCGATTGAGAGAGAAGAGACATCCAGAGAAGGAAAGGGTGTTTAAAAATGATAGCCTTGTCTTATTTTCGAATGGAACTCTAGTGTTTTAAAGCCTGTTCAGTTATAAGGTTATTTTAAAAGAAATCGAATAAAATTCGAATCCCTAAGAAAACAATTCAAATTGACTTGAGAAAACAGTGACTCAAAGTTGCTCTTTTCAGCCAATGCCTAAAACGCAGATAGCTTAAACAAAAAACCTGTTCCATTTAACTAAAAGTATATATTTTTTATATTAGCGCTGATAGTGTACAAGGCTTACATTTAGGAGTCTGACAGGCACAATAAGCCTCGCCGCGTTCTAGTATAGGTGGTAATGCTGAGGATAGGGAGATAAAAGGTTTTGCCCAGGGGACAGCTGACACTGGAATTTGAAACTCAATTTACCGGTCAAAGTTCCTGTCATGGTTTCAGTGTCAGGTACTTAACTCATGAGTGCACCTCCTTCAAACTGCACGTAATGCACTATAAAATCCTCATGTAAAAAAAACTAAATGTCAAACATAGAACTACAAGGATGCTGGCTGTGCTCTTCGACGTGGCAAGAGACGCGGAGAGATATTCCTATCTATATTTTCCACCGTGACAGCTGGGGGACCTGCATACATATCCCCAACAGGACACAATACACGAAGAACAAGCTTGTCAAGGTCAGTATTATTTTAGGATTGGAAAGCACATTAAATGCATAAAACTAACACTCAATTAGGCTCTGCTGTGCTAAATGAGCCTCTGATCTCTTAGGAATCTCAACTTAAAATCGGCTTTAGCACATGAGGCACATTTGTTTATAATGGACCATTCAAGCTATCTCCCTCCAGAGATGCCTGCAGAGTATCAGTGGGTAGTTTTCGCTCGTTGGAGGTCTAAGTTGGTGTGAAAGCCAGCTGGAGAGTTGGGAGGGAGAGAAGCGTGAGAGCATTGCAAGGAGAGAGAGAGAGAAGAGAGAAGAGACGCGCGCGAGAGAGAGAGGAGCATGTTTTTGGAGAGAGAGAGAGAGAGAGAGAGAGAGAGAGATGAGAGTAGAGAGAGCAGAGCAGAGAGCAGAGAGATAGAGGAGAGAGAGAGCAGAGCGATCTCTCTCTCTCTCTCTCTCTCTCTCTCTCTTCTCTCTTTCTATCTCTCTATCGCTCTCTCTCTCTCTCTCGATAGGTTAAACATATAATAGATTTATTAAAGATCAATTTTTGGATTCATTTGTAGAACCATGTATTTTATTCTGCGAAAAAATGTGAAAAATGTGCACCACTGAACTTTACTTACGCACCATTAGTTTTATCTTGAAAATTGAAACGATGCACAGTATTAGACAAGAGGTCTACAGTCCTCACGGCCACCAACAGGTCAGGTTAAGTCTATTCCTGCTTAAGACACAGGTGGCTGCAATCATGACCAAAATAAATTGACTGAGTACTGATTGAGCCACCTGTGCTGAAGCAGCGAATCTTTGTTAAAACGTTTTGTGTAAAAGTACAAAAACTGTTGAATGAAAAAACACAATTAAATACGACTCACTTATCCTCAAATATGGGAATATTCAGATACAGCAATTCGTTTTGGTGCATTAGAAAGTAAAACAATGAAATAACATCAAGCTAAAATTAAGATTTTTGGGTAAAAACAAAAAAAAAAAAACAAAAAAAGCTGAGTCACACATGAAATAACAGAGATAGAGCAGGAGGTGCACCAAACTGTTAAGTCTCGCCGCCCCCCTGTTCTCCCGCTCCCCCTTGCCTACGCCCCACCCCCCCCCCCCTTCATGACCGACTGTCGGGCTCCACGCGTCATATGAACGTCACAATGTCATGTGGCGCGTTGCCATTTGACGCTGCGTTGTCATGGCGACGTTTGTCATGGAAGAGCCAGCTGAGAGAGGTAAGCGGAAGTTGAATGAGGCCTCGACGCCCCCCCCCCCAGCATTTAATTACATGCTTGTGGGAAAAGCGCGGGGCTCTGCCAACACCCCTTAGAAAATCCCGCGCCCCCCAGTTTGCGCAGCTTGAATAGCAGTATCAAATGACCATGGCGATAAATGAAGCATTGAGAATTTAAAGAATGTTTCAAAGACAAAGAAATGATTACATTCCAAATGTTCGAATACACTGCAGACCTTCAACGATTAAATCAGTGAATGTGCACAAAATGGAAATCTTGACTGCGAATAGGGTTAAGAACCTGTTTCGATTACAAAGCATTTGGAAAAGAAAATCTTCACTCCGCTGCTATTTGTATTGTGTTGATCAGCTCCCCCCCCCCCCCCCCCCCCCGTTGATGATGATTTAATGTTTGACTTGTTTCAAACTCTGCCTACTGTGGCAACTTGCCTCCAGCAGCAGATGGTTAGACTGGTAAATCAGATTAAATTATAGTCCAATTAATGATGTTATAACTTGATGTTAGTGATTAGCTTGTAGCAATGAGTCATGGACATATAGTTTCATTCCTTTTACACCGTCCCATAACCCAATTACTTATCTGCAGAATCATATGAGATCAATTGCCCATGTTTATTAGCAGCTAATGATGTTGCGTATTCTAACAATTACTATGGTGGTAAACAACCTTTTAGATTTTTGTTCTTTTTACAGATTAATGCGTTGGTGTACTTAAAAGAGTGTATCTTATTCTAAGAGTTTGACGTCTCTAGAAGTATATTAACACACAATCATAGACTAGACTGTAGCCTTTTGCTAGTTCGCTCTTATGTATTCATACTGCCCTTCGGGTCTAGGCCATTTTGCTGCAACCAATATCTCGCCCGCTTTGTGTTAGTCGCTAGCTCGCAAAATAAACCCTTAATCTTAACCCCAAATGACTAACACTACTCCCTACCCCTTAAAACTTGAACCCTTACCTAAACCCTTTATCCTATAGGCATCCACGAACCTAAAAAACCTTAACCCGTACCTAAACCCTTTATCTAATCCCTACCTTAAAACCTTAACCCCTTTACCCTAAACCTTTATCCCTAAATAAGTGGGTACAGGAATAGGAGGGGATGAGGCGAGCTCTACTACCATGAAAAAGAAAGAAAATAACAACCTAACCAACCAAAACATCACATATAAAGGGCGGTGCACCCAGGAGCCATAAGAATCATCAACAAAAAAGAAAAATGCAGGTCAAAAGACGGAGAATGCAGACAACTCCAAAAAACGGGGGCACTCAGGTAGGTTTAAATGGCTACAAAAAATAATGAAATTAAGTGTTCAACAAAAGATCAAAAATAAATGGACAAAACAATGCTAAAATCAATTAAAATGTCATTGATTTTCGCATTGTTTTTGTCCATTTTGTGATCTTTTGTTGAACAATAACATAATAATTAGGTTTTGTACATTAACACCTACATGTGAGTGCACCGGTTTTGGAGTTCTGCAGTCTACGTCTTTGGACCAGCAGTTTATTTTTTGTTGATAAGTGGTACATTAGACGACAGGAGTGTGCAACTGGGATATTTTTTTGGGGGGCGTGGTGGTTACAGGCGCCCTCCACTCTTCAGCGTGAGGCCTCTGTAATCACCTGAATTGAGCCGTTAAGACCCATGGCCAAAAACAGTGTCAAATGACAAGTGACATCCAGTCACGTGACATCCCATGACCCCGCGGTCATTTGATGCCAAGATAAAGGTAAGGGGGGTGCGACCCCGGGGGAGAGCAGGGCTGGGGGGTGCAGCACAGGCAGTTTGTGCAACCCTGCATTAGGAAGACTTACAGAAAACAGTATGAGGTAGGTTGATTAAGAGTGCAGTCAGGGAGGTTAAGTGCCTCTCGATGTCAGCAGCACCGTAGGTATAAGTATTTCATGAGTGGCTCTTTGAAGAGATTCCTTTTTTCAGTGGCTTACAAATGGAAAGAAAAAGTGTTTGACAAATATTGAGAGTGGGAACTTGAGAGTTTTAATACATACTGTAGGGGAGGTGTGAATTTAAAAGGTTTTTTAAGAGTGGAGAAGACTGTAGGGCTTAAAGTGATGAGGACATCTTTTGTCAAGTGAAGAGGTGAGATGGGGTTTTGGATAGTATTTTTGTGTGTTTTGTAACGAGCGATCAGAGTTGAGTATCTGAAGGCAAAGGCGGTTAGAGGCCTTAAGAGGGAGGAGGCAACCTACGAAACAGACGTGGAGAGGGGAGAAAACCGGATTGCTCCGGGGGGAACTTGGGTACTAGCCCAAGACAAATAGAAAAATTTAATGCTCCCCCATTGGCAGACGAAACAGAAAAGATTCTGAATAAAGGCCAATAAGCAGGATCCATTCTCTGCCCCCCCAAATTACATTGAAAAACTTAAAGCCTTTCACAATTATTGAGCAGATTGAAAAGATCATGGATTCTTCTCTTAGTCTCAGGCCACAAAAGATATCGGAGTTGAGCTTCTGAGCATATTTTAATAGCTTTATTATAACCCGGTGGATCCCCGGTCTCCACAGGACAAAACAGTAGCGGTAATCCATGGACTACTTGGAGAAAACGGGGCTTTACCAAAATGTGATGCTGGATACAGACAAAGTATGAAACCCCATTCTTGGATGCGAATTTTTTGATTGAATACAATGACAGCTTTGCTTAAATGTCATTTTCCTCACCATAATACCAGGTGATTTCCTAATGCCATATTTAAAAAATGATTGCCTCAAGTCTGGAACCTCACCTGCAAGAAGGGATTTAACTCACATATGAAAGGAGAGAATGGTAAACACTATGACAAAAACAAAAGGCAAGGTATAACCACATTTACGAAAGAAGGCAAGGACAAAACAAAGCGTGCCAGTTTACGAGACCCAATTTCACTCCTAAATCATGAACTCGAAAAATAGAACAAAGATCCTAGACAAAACAGGTTATCGGAATTCCTCTCACGCCATCGTTACCAGATGGGTTTTTACAAACTAGATAAGCTTTGGATAACACACTGAGACTAAAAAATAGTACACCCCTGTTAACATAACAAAGGATCCACCTGTAGCTTGATACTGTGAGGCCTCCCTTGACAGATTTTTGGAATTTTTTGTTTCACATTTGGCGGGTCTTCAATTTTGGTGCCAGATCTTTTGTTTTGTTTTAAAACATTGTCGCTCCGGCCCACGGGTAACTATAAAAGTTAATGCGTATATTTCACCAAGTGCTGATCAACAAGGCAACTGTCAGAGAGGCCCATTGTCCCCATATTTTTTTGCCTCTCACAATAGAAACTTTGGTGTACCTATAAGATCTTAACACAGATATCTCGGGTTTATTAAAGTGGGAAGTATATGAATCCAGGCCACATATATGCAGATGATATTATGCTGACATATTCACAAAGTTATATCACAACCAAATCGTTTTTCCCAAACCTGAAAAACTGGCGCAACCGTTAAATTTTAAAATCAATTAAAACAAAATTGAAGACTCTTGTCCGGCCCAAAAATTGAAGCTCGTGCAATTAATTTTCTCTTTAAGAACTGTATCTCACATTTAAGTATTTGGGAGTTAATTATTACTTCCGCAGGAATACACCTTCCAATCCAAGTTTGCCCCTCTGCTCTTTAAGACATGTTTTAAAAATCTAGCAGGATTCGAGATTATCCACATCTCACCAGCAAAGACAGGCATACACAAAGCTAATTTCTCCCCTGTTCATTAGCCACTAAATGTATGATATGCTGGAAGGGGATATCCCCCCAATGCACCAAACCTAACCACAAGTTAGAATAAATATGGGACGTATTGGCTACGGAAAAGGTTACGGCATACCTCCAGATTCCATGATGATGTGACAAAACAATGGGAATTCACTGGTCGGCCCGTTTTTAGCGCTGTTTGACGAGTCAGTCTTTGATATATGTTGTAACTGCATGAAAAGGTTAAAAGCTAGTGTCTATTGCCAAATATTCTGTGTATAGTAACCAGGTGTAGAGGCGTCATGAAAAATGAGCCTAGGAATCCGGTTAGCTAGATTAGCAGACAAAGATGAACACTATTCTATTTTTCCCTCCCCTCTTAGACTTGGTCCATACCTCCAATGTACATCTCTTCGAACCCAGCTCAAACTGTCCCTGATCTCCTTTTTTTCAGGGCCGGGGCCCACTAAGGACATTGGGCCAAAGGGGGAAGAAAGACGCAGAGAAGACATTCTGGTTGTTTTGGTTACTGAGTTCAATAGATAACCGCACAATAATGGGCTGGGTCGGCATTTCCAGACCACCACTGTTGTAATGGGCCCCTGGTAGTGCTTGAGACATTTCGGGGACGCCCCCCCCAATTGCCCATCTATTTTGGACGTGAGGCATAAAGATCGGCCGTCTTGGGCCTTCTTGCCCTGACAGAGTAATGGAATATATTTTCTTTTTTCAGATTTTTTATCTTCATTGATGCCGGTATCTGGACCGGGAGAGTCTGGAAGTGATTAATAACATTGGGAGTATATCATTTTGACTGATATATTCTCACGATCCACGGACACCTGGTATCCTTCCCAAGTTTCCAAGATCTTTTGTGATCTTATTGAATAGGGGTGGGTAGTTTCTTTGATATAGAGATGGTATAGTACCTTGTCCTATTTATCTCCAAAATTATATATGAGAGGAACTCCATATGTAGTGTGAAATTACAGGTTTTTTAACAGTTTAACCTCAGGGTCTGGGAGGAATTCAAATTTAGTGGGCCAAGGATATCACTATGTAATTTTATACCCTGAGATTTTCCCGAATCGACAAAACTTTTGGATGATTGGGTAGAGACGTCTGGGAGGTGTCGTTAGTCTTAAAATAATATCATCTGCCAAATAGAGAATTTTGTAATTGTAATTTGAAATTGTTTTCCCAATTGCTATACCCCTTAATATTTGTCATTTGCTCGGAATATTTCTTGGCTCCATTTACTATTGAATGGGAAGAAGTGAGAGCTCGTCTTGGGGATTTCAACTTCAATTGGCTTGACCCTAAAAACCACAAAATCCAGATACACTCAAAGTCACTTAACTATCACCAACTATTCCACCCACCAAGGAGCCAAAAACCTGAAATCGCATAACCATTCCTTGCTAGACTGGTTCTCTCCTCAAACCCCACAGAATCCAATCCTCTGGCATGCCTTTCTGAATATTTTCAGAGGACCATGCAAATTAGTGTACTGTTATAAGGAAAATTAAAACCGCACCATTAAAGCTCTAACGTTCAATCTCCCTAGAACATTTAAAAACTTATAACCACAACAGTTTTGCTGGATGACCTTCACCAACTGACATGGCACAAACGATTTAATTCCCAACCCTGCCAGCGGTAGCGGGGGGGCCACCACCTTCCAGGGTACAACTGACCTGATTGCACTCGACCAGGCTCAGGGATAAATTGTGGAAAAGCTTACCAAAGTAAAAGGGCACTACCAAGGATTCTCACTCCACACTACAGATGCATGCGGAATATGGCAGAAGGCAACAAGGCACGCAAAAGCACAATATACTCGGACAATTCCACAAAATACCTCAAACCCAGTAAACTTCGGGAAGGATTATCAACAATCTATTCCAGCCTCCTAACAATCAACAACCCAAGTAAGATTCACTAAGGGGGAATTACTCTGGCAAATCCCACTGAACCATTGGCAAAATGCATTCAGTGATTACGTCTGTGGGGTGTGCACTAAATTATTAGCGACAACGCCAGCACAAACACAAATCCTGATCTACCTGGGAGTAAACACTAGCCCCACCCCCTCCCAACAATGCCCACACTTGTCATTTGGCCCAGTATTGCAGAGGAGAAATTACACAAGCGCTCCTCAAACTTAAAACTAGAAAGCCAATGCCGGACTGACTTAAACAACTCTAGGTTCCTTGACTTGGTTGACCAAGCATTGCCCCAACACCAATTGCTTCCATAGTCAACTCTATCCTGTCTGCAGGACACTATCCCTAAGAACATAAAAACAAAAAAAGCGCACAAATACTCCATAGTGAAAATGTAATATAAAAACTATGTTTAATATAGGTGTTCAAGGTTATGCGACATAACAGGTATGATTATGTATCAGCATGAGTGCACCACAGTGGACCCGTTGAGTAGAAACGCCGAGTAGGAGAGCTACCATTCAACATATATAATTTTGATTTATTCATGTGCCAAGGGTGTATTTTATTGTTGTCAAACGGTTTCTGAACACCGATTGATGTTCCTCTTCGCATGTGCCGCGCCTGTTGCCTGCCTGTGGTTAGCTTTCTAATTGATGGTCTGACTCATTACTGGCCTAGACGCATTATTCAAAGCAGAGGGGCGCTCTGGAATCCAGAAGGGCCCGAGGGACCACGCCGTTCACGCTGCCTGCCATGATCCAGGAAACAAAGTAAGTCTGCAGAGGCCATCCTGTTTACCTACTGCGATCAAAGGACAAACACTTCCCCAGGATTCCACAAGCGCATGACGACTATTTACAGGAAATTGAGAATGTGGTCAGAGTCATATTATCAGGCATTTAACCGACCTGTAGGTGGAAAGGGAGAGTGAAGCTATGGTGTGGGCTTCCTGATTGCAGAACGCTGTAAACTGCACTCTGTGGCTTATGCTTGTGATTACTCTACCTTGATGACGCAACCCTTGAACAATCTTATATAT
>WSYH01009887.1:0-24669 GCA_036426205.1 Ascaphus truei | reverse complement strand
GAGAGAGAGTGTAGGGGGGAGAGAGGGAGTGTGTGGGGGAGAGAGAGTGTGTGGGGGGAGAGAGAGAGAGTGGGGGGAGAGAGAGAGAGTGTGTGGGGGAGAGAGAGAGGAGTGTGGGGGTGGAGAGAGAGGTGTGGGGGGAGAGAGAGAGAGGGTGGGGGGAGAGAGAGAGGTGTGGGGGGGAAGAGAGAGAGAGTGTGGGGGCGAGGTGGGGGAGGGAGAGAGTGGGGTGAGAAAGTTGTGGGAGGGGTCATGATGTGGGGAGAGGGAAGGGAGAGTGTGGGGGTGAGAGAGAGTGTGGGGGCGAGAGAGAGGGAGTGGGGGAGAGGAGGAAGAGTGGGGGGCGAGAGAGAGCGGGAGTGGGGGCGAGAGAGGGTTTGGAGGAGAGGAGAGAGGGTGGGGGAGAGAGAGAAGGGTGGGGGGGAGAGAGGAGGAGTGTAGTGGGGGGAGAGAGAGTGTGGGGGGGGGGAAGAGAGTGTGTGGGAGAGAGAGAGAGTGGGGGGGAGAGAGCGTGTGGGGGAGAGAGAGAGTGTGGGGGGGGAGAGAGAGTGCTGTGGGGAGAGGGTGGGGGGGAGAGAAGAGACAGAGTGGGGGGCAGAAGAGGAGTGTGGGGGGAGGAGAGAGAGGTGGGGGGGGGAAAGAGAGAGAGGTGTGGGGGGGAGAAAGAGAGAGCAGTGGGGGCGGGGGGGGGAAGAGAGAGAGAGTTGTGGGGAGAGGGAGGGAAGAATAGTGGGGGAGGGGGGGAGGAGAGAGGGAGAAGGAGGAGGAGTGGGGGAGGGGAGAGAGGAGAGTGCGGGGGAGGGAGAGAGTGGGGAGAGGGAGAGAGGGGGGGAAGGGAGACGGTGGGGGAGAGAGAGATGGGAGATGAGAGACGTGACTGGCTAGGTGACTGATGACTGACTGAATTTGGGGTGGGTAGGTGATGATCGGTGAAGTGACTGGAGACTGGTGTGTAGGGACCGAAATCTGACACTGACTGGGTGGGTGGGTGACTAGATACGGTAATGACTGGGGGTGGAGGGGAAGTGGGTTGGACTCGACTGAGGCTGTGGCCGTGAGTAGGGTGACTGCCACGACTGGTGGTGTGGTAGGTGACTGAACTGGGTGGTGGGAGTGATGATGACTGGACTGACTGGCACAGTGAGGGTGAGCTGACTGAGCTGGGCGTGGGTAGTGTGACTGAGCTGGGTGGGTGGGAAGGGTGACGCCAATATGGGTGGGGTTAGGTGACGACTGACTGAGACGGGTGGTAGTGAATCGACTGGGTGGGTGGGAGAAGGTGACTGACTGGACTGGGTAGGTGCGACTGGGCTGGGGCGCATGTGGGTAGGTGAGCTGACTGGGGGGGTAGGCTGACAGGCTGTGGTGGGTAGGTGATGAATGGGTGGGGTACGCCACAACAAACACCGCACACACACACACAGAACCACATGTCTGTTCACCACACACCACCACACCAAACACAACACACACCACAATGTCGTTCGCACACCACACACACACACAGAGGTTCACACACACGCACACAATGTCTGTCCACACCAACAATGTCTGTTCACACACACGACCAACTTAACACACAACACACAACAATGTCTGTTAACAGACACAAACACACACCCACAACACACACACACAACACACGTTAGCAGCACCAGACTATAACCACATACACCAGATAACCACTAAGACCACTAACATGCACCCCTCAGGGGAAGAGAAACACCTTTAGGAACCACTTGAATGCAATGAGTGACCCGACTCACCGCCTGATCTTTGTCCCTCTGACTCCCTCACGCTGGTCCTCTGGTCCTTCCCACCGCCCCCACCGGCGCGCCTGAACACCATGCCGGGCAGCTGCTTCCCTGCCCCCGCCGCCCTCGCCTCTGTCCTGCCGCACAGCACTCTCTTGGTCCAATGCGGATGTTCCCGGCGCCCGGGTGGGGGGGGGTTGCCCTTGGCCTCCCTGAGCGCCCTCATCGTGCTCCTCCCGGATGCGGGCAGGCGGCCTTCAGAGCGGTGCCCTCCCCGGGAGGCTGCGGCTGAAGGGGGCTGCTGGGAAGACACGACGGCAGCCAGCTGGGCGAGTCCGGCAGGAAGAAGATGGCACCGAGCCATCTGAACACCCAGCAGACAGCTTCTCCCATGCTTCCGCGAGCCCCCCGGGGCCCCCCTGTTGGCAAAAGGCATGCCGCCGCGCATCGCTCACCCGGCCCCCAGCTCCAGCTAGGACCTGCTGGACGCGCGCGAACGCTAAGACTCGGGAGGGGGAGAAACGGTGCAGATGACGACGGACTCCGGTCCAAGCCACTAGAGTTTGTAGGAGGGGTGGACGGGCGCGCCGGGTGTGGTTGTATCGACTGACCGGGGGCGGCGCACCGCTTGACGGATCAGTGTGCTCTTCTGGGAGTAGCGAGACCGTGTAATTACATGGGAGAGCGACACGATCCGGGCAGATATGTGTAATAAACACCAGGAACAGAAATGCTTCAGCAATGGTGCTACTCTATAATTTCAGCGGAGCAGGAGGAAAATTTAAAAAAAACATAAGGAGCGCATGGGCCAATATTTTACTCGCCTGGGGGTTAAATCCACCCGCCCCGGGCTGTGTAGAATGAATAGGATTGTCGAACAAGGTGTGTTATATAATATATATGTAGGTGTAATGTATGTGTATATATATATATATCTATATTACCAATATGTATCAGTATATTAGATTAAAAAAAATATATAAGTGATGAATATGATAAATCAAGTGAAATAAAGTGCACAATATACAATACACACCAAAACGAAAATAAAAAATAGGCAACAGACTTCACTCAACCCTTAAACAGACTGTTTCAAAAGTCTTGACCAATGTATTTCTCCAAACCCCAGGGGAGCATGATGAAGGCAATGTAAAGACACAAACAATTACATAGTGAATAATGCTAAACACGGGAAAGTGAAATATATAAAGGGAGCTCCAAAATTCCTACTCACAATTGACTAGAAGTATAGAA
The DNA here is from genome assembly GCA_036426205.1 of Ascaphus truei. Lineage (NCBI taxonomy): Eukaryota > Metazoa > Chordata > Amphibia > Anura > Ascaphidae > Ascaphus > Ascaphus truei. The sequence continues at coordinate 21,661 of WSYH01009887.1, read as the reverse complement.
GCATAATCCAAACTATGGCAATGATGTCCCTGGCGTTGAGCGCTTGTGGTACGTGGATCAGCGAATAATAAGGAAATGAGTAATGGGCAGGGTAAGGTTTATGGGTGGCGCTTTGTGCGTAATAAAGCAAAGGAATGGAAGCAGGCACACGGTCTTTCTAAAGGGTGCACTTTATTGTGCCCAAAGGTCCAACGTTTCGGCAAATAGATTTGCCTTATCAAGGAGAGGTAGCCCTCTCTCTGAGTCACTTCGCAAGCCACGCTCTACTGCGTTTCGCCGTACGCAAATGACGGCATCCTCTGCAAATTTTGGAGCTGACCTTAAATGTTCCACATTTCACACGGTGTTTAGGTAGGCAATTATTGCACATATGTAATGTTTTTTGTTACAGGCCTTCATCATTGCCCTCCTGGGGTTTGAGAGAAATGCAAGAGGGTATAGAAGAAGGTAGAGCCTTAAAGGGAGAATGTTATATTTAAATGTTATATGCGAGTTTAATGGGAAGCCACTGGAGGACCTCAGGGAGAAGTTACAGCAGTGACAGACCAAAAAGAAAGGGACTATTATTCAAACCACAGTGGGGTTTTTTTTGTTGTTTTTTATGTGAAAGTTGAAATAATAATAAGTTTATTAGCAGTGGGGTGAGGAAGGCCAGAGAGAGGTTAAAGTTGAATAGTTGCAATAGGGGGATATGAGGTATGATGAGCATGTTACGAAAAAGGTCAGATGTGGGAACATAGCGGAGGGATAATGGCAATTATTACAACAGCCTGGGAAATGGAGAAGGGAGAGGGAGAAAGAGTTCATATATTACACAAGGCTGCCCATTTTGGTGGGGGGGGGGGGGGGGGGCTTTGGGGGGGGGGGGGGACTGTTTCAGATTATAATCATTTTTATGTGTTCATTTTTTGACTGAGACATATGGAGCAATGGGGTGTTGGTTAGGTGCTAATGTAGACTCTCCAACCTATCTACATTATTAGATTTGTCTGATGGGTTGATATCATGTACAAATTAGATAATACAGTTACAGTAATAAACTTAATTATATTAATTTGTATCAAAATGAATTGCAGTGGGAAAAAGCGGCCAGAAAAAGAAAATGTAAGGTCTCTAGACCACAGCCAGTCATTGGGGGCCATGGATGTCAGGGCCACCATTTTAGGCCAGGAGTGAAGAGAACATTTTGTTAATTTCGTAGCGATAAAGTAAATTATGCGAGTATTCTGAGTGGTTAATTTGGTTCGTCATTTATTTACAGATTGAAAACATTTGGATTTCTGATCTTTTTTGTTTCATCTGTAGAGAACTGCCGAATGAGGAGCAAAACGGGGCCGTGCTAAGTCCAGAAGAGGGTTGACCCAGAGCAGACCCAGAAGTGCCAACAAACATGACCTGTCCCATGTTGGATAAGTGCAAAGAATCGGTGCCCATGATGGTGAATTACCGGCCACTGTACAGCACATAGTACAAAACGGGTCTAAGTATGGGTCAAGAGAAGATATGAGAGAGTATGGCCAGCTTTTTGTAGTTGTAAGTGTGGAAAAAGCTTCTGCATTAGATAGGGCATTTCTCACACCACGTTTGTGCCCACACTAGGGAAGAAAACCCTTACATGACAGAAGGTGGGAAAAGCTTTTCACTGCAGGGGGATCTCCTTTCACACCAGAGTATTCCACACGCGGACAAACCTTTAATTGTACAGGAGTGTGGGAAAACGGTTTTCATAGTAGAAGAGGTACTTCTCGATCAACCAGAAGATTTCATTTACAGGGGTGAAACCATTCACATGTACAGAGTGCGGAAAAAGCTCAAGAGAGCAACCTCCTCACACATGAGAGGATTCACACAGGGGGGAGGGAATCGTTTCACATGTACAGAGTATGGGAAACAATTCAGTATTAAGAGTAAACTGATTTATCACGCAATACTATACAGGGAAGAAAAACCTTTCACAGACGAGTGTTGGAAAAAGCTTTTAAATGGAAAAGCACTTCCTTATACATGCGAGGATTCACCACAGGGGAGAAACCTCACTGTACAGAGTGGGAAAAAGCTTTTCACTGAAGCAGGGATCTCCTTTCCCACACCAGAATATCACAGGGACAAACCTTTAATTGTACAGCGTGTGGGAAACGGTCAGTAGGTAGAGGGTACCTTCTCGATCACCAGAGGATTATACAGGGGTGAAACCATTCACATGTACAGAGTGCGGAAAAAAAGGCTTTTCACAAAAGAGAAACCCTCCTCACACATGAGAGATCACACAGGGGAGAAATCGTCACATGTACAGGTATGGGAAAAATTCAGTATAAGAGCAAACTGCTTATCACCAGAAATTCATACAGGGAAGAACCTTTCACAGTACAGAGTGTGGAAAAAGCTTTCATGGAAAGCAACTTTCTTGTACATGAGAAGGAGGATTCACCACAGGGGAGAAAACGTTTCACATGTAAAGATGTGGGAAAAAGCTTTTCACGAAGCAGAATCTGCTTTCACACCAGAGTATCACACAGCTGACAAACCTTTTAAATGGTACAGGAGTGTGGGAAACGTTCCCGTACTAAGAGGTACCTTAGGCAATCACCAGAGGATTCCATACAGGGGTGAGCCATTCCACATGTACAGAGTGTGGAAAAGCTTTCAGGAAGCGCAACCTCCTCCACATGAGAGGATTCACACAGGGGCGACGAAAACGTTCACATGTTCAGGTGTGGAAAAAAACTTTTCAATGAAGAGAAAGTCTCCTTTCACACCAGGTATTCACAAGGGACAAACCTTTAAATGTCCAGAGTGTGGGGAAACGGGTCAGTAGTCAAGAAGGTACTTCTCGTCACCAGAGGATTCATACAGGGGGTGATGAAACTATCACATGCACAGGCGTGTGGAAAAAGCTTTTCATGGAAAAGCCACTTGCTTCGTACATGAGAGGATCACACAGGGGGAGGCGGAGGACCGTTCACATGACAGAGTTGTACAGAGTGTGGCAAAAGCTTTTCACGTAAGAGCAATCCTCCTTTCACACAGAGTATTCACACAGCGGACAAACCTTTTAATTGTACAGAGTGTGGGAACGGTTCGTAGTAAGGAGGCGGTACCTTCTCGCTCACCAGGGATTCATAACAGGGGTGAAACTATTCACCAATGCACAGAGTGTGGAAAAAGCTTTTCATGAAAAAAAGCCCACTTGCTCTTACATGAGAGGATTCACACAGGGAGAGGGACGTTCAAATGTACAGAGTGTGGAAAAAACTTTCACTTAAGAGAAATCTCCTTTCACACCCGAGATTCACCACAGCGGGACAAACCTTTTTAATTGACAGAGTGTGGGAAAACGGTTCGTACTAAGACGGGGTACTCTGCGATCACCAGAGGATTATACAGGGGTGCAACCATTCACATGCACAGAGTGTGGAAAAAGCTTTTCATGGGAAAAGCCACTTCCTCGTACATGAGAGATTTCAAACAGGGGAGAGACCGTTCACATGTACAGAGTGTGGTAAAAGCTTTTCAATTAAGAGCAATATACTTTCACACCAGAGTATTCACCACAGCGGAACAACCCTTTAATTGTACAGTGTGTGGGAAACGTTCAGTACTAAAGAGATTACCTTTTAATTCACCAAAGGAGTCATACAGGGGGTGAAACCATTCATATGCACAGAGGCGGAAAAGTTTTCACAGAGCGAACCTCCCACACAGGAGGGAATTCATAAAGGGGTTAAAACATTCACATGTACAGAGTGTGGAAAAAGCTGTTTCATGGAAGCCCCAACCTCCTCAAATGAGGGATTCACACATGGGGCAGAAACCGTTTCAACATGTTCAGTGTGTGGAAAAAAAAACTTTTTCACTGAAGAAAGTCTCCTTTTAACAGAGTAGTCACAACCGCGGACAAACCTTTTAATGGTACAGAGTGTGGAAAAACAGTTCAGTATTCAAGAGGTACCTTCTCGATCACCAGGGAATTCATAAGGGGAGGAAAACTGTACGCGTGCGGAGTGCGGAACAAGCTTTTCATGTAAGGAGCAACTCCTCGCACATGAGAGGATTCACAAAGGGGAGAAACCGTTCTCAACAGAGTATGGGCAACAATTTCAGATTAGAACATGCTTTATCACCAGAAGATTCATAGAGGGAAGACACCTTTCAAATGTAACAGAGTGTGGAAAAAGCTTTTCATGGAAAAGCCAGAGTTCCCATACATGAGAGGTTCACACAGGGGAGAGGACCGTTCACATGTTACGAGTGTGCGGAAAAGCTTTTCGCTGAAGGGCAATCTCCTTTCACACCCGAGTATTCACACAGCGGACAAAACTTTAATTGTACAGAGGTGGGAACAGTTCATACTAAGAAGGTGCTCTCGATCACAAGAGGATTCATACCGGGGGCAACTTTTCACATGGCTGAGTGTGGGGAAACCGTTCATACTAAGAGGTGCTTCTCGATCACCATGAGGATTATTTACAGGGAGAAACTTTTACATGTGCGGAGTGTGGAAACAGTTGAGTAGTAGAGGTGCTTCTAGATTCAACAGAGGATCATACAGGGGAGAAGAAACTTTTCACATGTGCTGCGTGTGGGAAACGTCAGTACTAAGATGGTAACCTCTCGTCACCAGAAGGATTCATACAGGGGAGAAACTTTTCACATGTGCTGAGTGTGGGAAACAGTGAGTAGTAAGAGGGCCTTCTCGATCACCAGAGTATTCCATACAGGGGAGAAAAACTTTTCACATGTGTGAGTGTGGGAAAAAACCGTTTCAGTACTAAGAGGTACCTCCGATCACCAGAGGATTCATACAGGGGAGAAAAAGAAACCTTTCACATGCAAGAGTGGGGACAAGCTTTTCACAGAAGGCAACTTGCTACACATAAGAGGCTTCAACAGTGGAGAAACCGTTACACATGGACAGAGTGGGAAGCCATTCAGTATTAAGAACAATAGCCTTATCACCAGAAGCTTAACAGTGGAAACCTTTCACAAGTGGGGAAAGCTGTTGCTCTATAATTGCAACTCCCTCACACATTAGAGGATTCATACAGGAACTAATTTAACAGGTGATTAAATTTTGCTTATTTCAAAAATAGTGTTGGGCAAATTACTGATAACAGTATTGTCGGCTAATAAAAGTGGTTGGTACCTGTACTTACCATTATTAATTACTATGCATATTTATATATGCAGAATAGGGAGATGAGTCGGGTGTCTTTCAGAGAGGGAGGGGTGGGTCTTCAGAGAGAGTTGTGAATAAGTTTGAATAGGAGAAAGGGATGGGGATAGCTCTAGCAAAGGAGTGAAGGGCCGTCCTGACAGAGCGACGATTGGGTGGGTCTTAAGATCAAAGTGGGGGATGGTATGACAGAGAGAGAGTGGGACCGAGTCTGAAAGAGAGAAACAAGTTGGTGTAGGTCTGGCAGAGTACAAGGGGGGGGGATCAGGCAAAAGGTTGGATTGGGATGGGATCGTACAGAAGAACAGTGTGCTTTGGCTGCTCGGCAGAGACGGGAAGAGAGGTGAAGAATTGACAGCGAGAGTAAGCCCAGATTGGCAGAGGGAAGGGTTGGTTGACAGTCCTGGCGAGAGGAGTGGTGGGGTCTGACAGAGAGAGGAGAGAGCAAGAAGGAGGGGCAGGTCTGGACAAAGAAGTTGGGCGCAGGTGTGGAAATGAGAAAGTAGTAGAGGTGGTATTGATAAAAAGAGATAGTGGGGGTGGAGAGTCTAACAGAATTCTGGGGGAATACCGATACATATTATCCAAAGAAAAGTGACCCCACAAATCATTCTCTAATGAGTTACGAGAGTATCATAAGGTGAAAAGATATCAGGATCTTAAAGGAAAAGAATTTACATATCTAATAAAGAGAAGCCGAACTCACAATCTTCTATTTCATACCTAAGATCATAAAAATTTGACAAATCCTCCTGGAAGTACAATAATAATCGTATAAACTCCCCTAACCCTCCAATCTGAGTACCATGATGTTTACTACACAAATAGGTTAAGTCCCAGCATCATTATAATTAAAGATGCTAATGGTATATTCATTGCAGTGGATAATGACAAATGGGATTGAAGGAATGATACTAGTCATGTGATTGGACATCTCTACACTTCATAGGACAGACCAGGGGTGTAGAGCAAGAACATGTATATTCTACAAATAGTTGAAATAAGGAAAAGAATAGGAGGATCTTCAAGAGAAAAGAAGATAAATTAACAATGATCAGTGACAGTTTTGCACCAATGAATCAACATGAAAATAACCCCAGGGTGGTGGGAAGTGTGTAATATTTTTTTAATTTTTGCTGTTACTCACCCGGCCATGTGGTGAGACTAAACTCACAAAGTAGGGTCTTTGTACATGGGTGTTCCTTACTTCAGCTATCGAGTTGGTCCTGTTGCATTCTTGTGTATAGTTATACAACCTTCAGCTATTAGAGTTGTCTGTTCTTTCTCTGTGTATTAGGCTATACACCAATACCCGGCGTTCCTCATGAAGACCCAATAAGGATGACAGATAGCCGCAGGGAAAAGTATAAAATGAAGTTATTAATTTAAAATAAGAGAACAAGTACCAAATGTAAAACAAACTCTGGTACACGCTGTCGCTTCCAGCCCCTTTCCTTGTTGGGATGGGGGCACAGAGAATGATGGAAATGGATTATAAATATCAATGCAAGATATGAAGACTTTCTAAACAAATTAGTTCTTTATATTTCTTTCCATGGATAGATGATTATTTAATCAACCATATATGTGGTTTTGTTGTTGTTGAGGAGATTAGACTAACGTTGTCAGCTTAGAATGTATGCCAATGTTAAATTAAGTGTATAACAGTGTCATGATCTCTACAAAAATAGGTGAAAAGTTCTAATTCATTATATTTTTCTATTGTCATGCATATAGTTTGATGAATGCATGTTTTTTGTGATTACAAAATCTTTTGTTTTTATATCCTTAAGTGGTCATGAGAGGCAGGAATCATGCATATAGGACATTCTTTGCTTTTGGGTCGGTTATAGGGCTAATAGGAGAATGAGGGTTAAGTGATTGATTATCTAAATTCAAAAATCAACAGAGGCCGTTTTTTGCATTAGAAATGTTCTTGGGGTTGTTCTGAAAAAATATCTCCACTCATGTCATGGCATGAGGCTAAATGACGTGTTTTTATACCCTGTTATTGTCAGTGGACAGTAAGTTGCCAAATGAGACAGAACCGTATACAAAAAAGTTATTAGCTTTCTTATGTTATTGTGATTCGGTAACTACTTTGCAATTGTTTCTGGTAAAGTGTTTGTGAAGTTTGAAATTAAATGTGGGTGTTCAGGTGGACGGTCCCGAACCGGTTGGGCTGATTGGTTAGCTTGCTTGAAAGGGGTGACAATTCACTCCGGTTCGCGTTACACTTCAAAAAACTCTGAGCGGAGGGTTACACAAATAGGGACCTTGATAACGCGCTTGCAGCCCCGTAAAAAATGTGGGACCGTTTTGCTCTTTCTTTATGGTCAATTAAACGTTAATTTTTGGGAGTTATCATTCTCTACTTTGCCTTTGTTCGGGTGGTGCGACGCCAACTTTTCTTTACGAAGAGGGGGAAACTTTTTGGATCCACCAACTTAAGACTACGGTTTCCCTAGGACTCAGGTGGATCTAGATTTGGTATTGTTCTTTTCCTAAATCCATTGTATCTAGGTGTGCGTATTATCGCAAGGTTAAACAATTATAGATACATCATTCCAGTCCACCAGTCATTCCCAATGGTTTTACTAGGGCTGCTTCAAAGTGTATAATTTCGGACTCCGTTGTCTGGACATGAGTTTCCCTTTCTGTTTTAAGCATTGTACACTATATATAGCTCATATGTATCGAACTCATGAAAATACCTTCAATGGTTTTCGGTAAGTAAGTGAATTAGAATATCATGCTTAAACCAGAACACATTTAAATATGTTTACATCTCGGTTTCAAGATCTTTAGGCTTATTCTTTGCTTTCCAATACTTTTTATATGCAATAGACATATTGGCTACTACTATCCACTAGGTGCACTGTTGTGTGTCAAAATGTGATGGGCCCCCCCCCCCCCCCCACATATATATACACATCATTTATATCTATTGAATGTGACATGTCAGTTTGTATTTTTATTTGATCATCTCTATTTCCTTTTACGTTTCTATGAAAGAATCAAGGAAAAATAAATAATGTATTTTACGTCTACTATGCAAACTGTACTATTTTTATTTTGATTTATAAAACAACTAGGTAGATTTTAGATTAGTAACTATCAAGAGTTATAGTATAACTCTAGGATAATTCATTTATTATAATGAGCATAATGTTTTTTATTTATGGTGTTATCATTGCATATTTATAGGATCTTGGTCTTTTTAGTTATCTCTTCCATTTATTATTTGATGTATTACAGTAATATTTGTGTATAATATGAGGTTTCAATTGGATTTTGAGCATATGTATTGTGTAAACATTTCAGTGCTTCGTGCCCCCCATACTGGCACCTATTCTCCGGCTAGATCACAGTGCAAGATGGAGGTTCTATTAGATAAGGGGATTTACAGCGTTGGTGGGTGAAGATCAATATTTCTGATGAAAGTGGTTCTCGGCAAAATGCGTGAGTTTGGAGCCTGTCGGTGATTGGCAAAGGACGTGGAGAGAAACAACAGCAGTCCCCCGTTCTCTTAACAGCTGAAACGAAACCAGAAGTGACGGACGGACGCATGGACGCATGGTGCTAACAGAGCTGGGGTGAGACTTGCAGCCCACCCAGCTCTGGGACTCTATGCATACATGCCTGTTTTTAGTCTCACTAAGGTAAGTCATGAATTTGGAGGTTTGGGTACAGTAAACAGTCATTTTCTGTCTACATATTGTTGTGTCTCTGGTTATTCCTGAGGCAACGGAACCAGTCGCCTTATGTCTAACAATCAACCTACCTGAAACACATAGTGCCACATATTTTCGATTTACATAAAGCTCCGTCCCATTGCGGACGTAATGCGGGGTATGCCTGTGTACAGGACAGGGCATAAGGTAAGGGCAACACTAGTCAAGTACAGTGCATAGGCGGCTTATATTTGATAAATTTTACTTCAAAGTGTGACAATATCCCGGTCCAGGCTAGAGATGCGCACCCCACCACAGCAGCTTCACAGGGTGGTTTGGCCGCGGCTTCAAAGATATGACGGCATTTTTGATGTGCGAAGGCAAAGCTGCAAATCTCTCCAGTGACACAGTAAGACTCATCTGTGAAGATGACTAATCTGGAAAGTCTCCCACTGTCGATCCATGCCTGGGCCTGGACCACTCTTGGATTGTTTGAGTCCGTATCATGGGGTTACGCTCGTAATGAAAGGAATAAAAATTTTAGGGCACAGTGCGCTACAGTTGCTAAACAACCACTATTTACCTCCTGTAATGCCAGTACTAACCTCACATGTCATAGTTCCATCCAATACTGCGCTAATCTTCTTTATGCGGCTCGCGGGGGGGGGGGGATTACAGTCAGATTGTGCGTTGCTGCCAGAGTTGTTTTAACCCGTATGCACTCCTCTCATCACTCTCCTCACTTATTTGTCCACAGAAGAGGTGCTCCCTACAATGTAAAGAAAAATATATTGTTTTATTAATATGCAGCAAATAAAATGTATTATACTGTAAATATTAAGGTTTAATATTAAATACATTGAAATATACAAAAAATATAGACTGCTGTACTATAAAATATAAATATACACAATAAGATACTGTTTGTAATATAAATATAAATCACACCTATAGATTACCGTTGAAGATAAATGAATATACAGACAATGTATACTGCTGTACTATAAATATAAAAAGGACAACACAAGATACTATACTTGTTGCTCTATAAGATACATATTACACTATAAAATTATATGTCGGTATATATAAATATAAATTTACACCCTATAATACGTACCGTTGTAAGATAAATTGAAATATACAAAAAAATGAATACTGCTGTACTATAAATATAAAGACAAAACTATGTTGGAATATAAATCAACAGAATAAACAACAGTAATTACGGTAGATACAGAATGTAATGTAGATGTACCTGCTCCCTGTCCTGGGCAGCCAACTCACCCCGGCCCAGCAGCAGCACAAACTTCTCCCCACGGCTTCCGCGCCCCCCGGGACCCCCTGTCTGGCAACAGGCTGCCGCCCGGCATCGCTCACACAGCCACCGGCTACACGCTAGGACCTGCGGCGGCACCGCTAAGACTCGGGAGGGGGGACACGTGTGCAGCCACTAGAGATTTGTAGGAGGAGGGAGGGCGCGCGGGTGTATCGCTGCTCGGCGGCGCACCGCTATGACCGGCACATGTGTGCTCTTCTGGGGAGTAGCGAGACCTGTGTAATAACATGGGAGAGCGACACCTTCCGGCAGATATGTGTAATAACACCAGGAACAGAAATGCTTCAGATACGTGCTGCTACTCTAAAATTTAGCGCGAGCAGGGAAAATTTAAAAAAAAAAACACGTGCGCTGCTTGGGCGGCCATAAGGAGCTGCTTGGGCCAATATTTACTCTCCCGGGGGTTAAATCCACCCGCCCCGGGCGTGTAAATGAATAGGATTGTCGAACACTGTGTATATATAATATTATGTATGTAATGTATGTGTATATATATATATACTATATCTACCAATGTTATGTATTCAGTATATTAGATTAAAAAATATATAAGTGATGAATATATAAATCAAGTGAAAGAAAGTGCCACAATATAACATACACACCAGAAACGAAAAATAATAAAATAGGCAAACAGACTTCACTCGACCCTTAAAACAGACTGTTTCAAAAGTCTTGACCAATGTATTTCTCCAAACCCCAGGGGAGCGATGATGAAGGCCATGTAAAGAAAAACATTACATAGTGCAATAATGCTAAACACGGTGAAAGTGAAATTATAAAAGGGAGCTCCAAAATTCCTACTCACAATTGAGTAGAAGTATAGAAACAGTAATCCAACCAGTGGCAATGATGTCCCTGTGGTAGTAGGATCAGCAATAATAAGAAAATGAGTAATGGGCAGGGTAAGTTTATGATGTGGCTTTGTGGTAATAAAACAAGGAATAAATGCGGCACACCACAATATAATAAAGAGATTGATACAGTTAACGGTGCTCCCTTCAATGTACGATCGGCTGCGGCAACTTTCTTGCACTTGATAAAGACCTATTAGGTCGACACGTTGTGTATGCTTAAATAAATGGTCACTTTTTTTAAATCCGTGTGCCTCATCTCCTATTTTTTCATTGTGTGGCTTTGTGGTAAGTCACAATCTCACCGCTCTACCGCCCGCGCCATCAGTCACTTCCGAATCCGTCTTGTTCCTCTGGTGTCACTTCCGGTCACATGAATTCACCCCAGGAGCCATCAGGGGATGCCTCTCTCTGAGTTCTTCTGCAAGCCACGCTCTATGCGTTTCGCCGTACGCAAATGACGGCATCCTCCTGAAAATTTTGGAGCTCCCTTAAAATGTTCCACATTTTCACTGTTTTTACTGTAGCATTATTGCACTATGTAATGTTTTTCTTTACATGGCCTTCATCATTGCTCCCCTGGGGTTTGGAGAAATGCAAGAGGGTATAGAAGATGGTAGAGCCTTAAAGGAGAATGTTATTAGTAATGCAGAGTTTTAATGGGAAGCCACTGAAAGGACCTCAGGAGAAGTACAGCAGAGACAGACTAAAAAGAAAGGGATATTATTCAAACCACAGTGTATTGTTTTGTTTTTATGAAAGTAATAAATTAAGTATAGAGTTCGGATGAAGGAAGGCCAGAGAGGTTAAAGTTGCAAGAGTGGGGTTATGAGGGTATGCATGAGCATGTTAGAAAAGGGCAGATTGTGGAAACATAGCGGAGGGAATAATGGCAATATTTACAACAGCCTGAATGTGAGAAGGGAAGGGAGGAGTCATATATTACACCAAGGCTGCTTTTTTGGCAAATAGGACTAAAAATCATTTTTACAGTAGGTGTCATTTTTTGACTGAGACAATATGGAGCAATTGGAGTGGTTTAGGTGCCTATGTAGACTTGTCCAACCTATCTTTACATTATAGATTTGTCTGGATGGGTTGATATCATGTACACTTAGATCATCAGTACAGTAATAAATAATTATATAATTTGTATCAAAATGAATTCAGTGTGAGAGCTGCCAGAAAGAAAATGTCTAGTCTCTAGGACCACAATTAGTCATTGGGGGCCACTGGATGTCCAGGGCCACAATTTTAAGGCCAGGAGTGAAGAGAACATTTTGTTAATTTAGTAGCGATAAAGTAAATTATGCAGAGCATTTTGGAATGGTAATTTGTTTTCAGTCATTTATTTACAGATTTGAAAACATTTGAGTTCTGTCTTTTTTGTTTCCTTCTGTTAGAGAACTGCCTGAATGAGGAGCAAAACTGGAGCTCTAATATGTCCAGAAGCGGGTTAACTCCTAGTTGCCCAGAAGTGCCAACAAAACATGATTCCTGCCACATGTTGGATAAGTGCAAAGAATCAGTGACCCATGATGGTGAATTTACCGGCCGTGTACAGCACATAGTACAAACTGGGTCTAAGTATGGGTCAAGCAGAAGATATGAGAGAGATGGCCAGCTTTTTGTCTGTTGTGAGTGTGGTAAAGGCTTCTCATTAGATAGGGAATTTCTCATACACGTTTGTGCCCACACTAGGGAGAAACCCTTTACCTGTACAGAATGTGGGAAAAGCTTTTCACTGAAGGGGAATCTCCTTTCACACCAGAGTATTCACAAAGCGGACAAACCTTTTAATTGTACAGAGTGTGGGAAACGGTTCAGTAGTAAGAGGTACCTTCTCGATCACCAGAGGATTCATACAGGGGTGAAACCATTCACATGCACAGAGTGCGGGAAAAGCTTTTCACAGAAGAGCAACCTCCTCACACATGAGAGGATCCACACAGGGGAGAAATCGTTCACATGTACAGAGTATGGGAAACAATTCAGTATTAAGAGCAAACTGCTTTATCACCAGAAGATTTATACAGGGAAGAAACCTTTCACATGTAGAGAATGTGGAAAAAGCTTTTCATGGAAAAGCCACTTCCTCATACATGAGAGGATTCACACAGGGGAGAAACCCTTTACCTGTACAGAATGTGGAAAAAGCTTTTCACTGAAGCAGAATCTCGTTTCACACCAGAATATTCACAAAGCGGACAAACCTTTTAATTGTACAGAGTGTGGGAAACGGTTCACTAGTAAGAGGTGCCTTCTCGATCACCAGATGATTCATACAGGGGAGAAACCATTCACATGCACAGAGTGCGGAAAAAGCTTTTCACGGAAGAGCAACCTCCTCAAACATGAGATGATTCACACAGGGGAGAAATCGTTCACATGTACAGTGTGTGGAAAAAGCTTTTCACTGAAGCAGAATCTCCTTTCACACCAGAGTATTCACACAGGGGACAAACCTTTTAATTGTACAGAGTGTGGGAAACAGTTCAGTACTAAGAGGTACCTTCTCGATCACCAGTGGATCCATACAGGGGTGAAAGCGTTCACATGCATAGAGTGTGGAAAAAGCTTTTCACAGAAGAGCAACCTCCTCACACATGAGTGGATTCATACAGGGGTGAAACCGTTCACATGTACAGTGTGTGGAAAAAACTTTTCACTGAAGGGGAGACTCTTTTCACACCAGAGTATTCACACAGCGGACAAACCTTTTAATTGTACAGAGTGTGGGAAACGGTTCAGTAGGAAGAGGTACCTTCTCGATCACCAGAGGATTCATACAGGGGTGAAACCATTCACCTGCACAGAGTGCGGAAAAAGCTTTTCACAGAAGAACAACCTCCTCACACATGAGAGGATTCACACAGGGGAGAAACCATTCACATGTACAGAGTGTGGAAAAAGCTTTTCATGGAAGAGCAACCTCCTCACACATGAAAGGATTCATACAGGGAAGAAACCTTTCACATGTACAGTGTGTGGAAAAAGCTTTTCATGGAAAAGCCACTTCCTCGCACATGAGAGGATTCACACAGGGAAGAAACCGTTCTCATGTACAGAGTGTGCAAAAAGCTTTTCACTTAAGAGCAACCTCCGTACACATGAGAGGACTCACACAGGGGAGAAACCGTTCTCATGTACAGAGTATGGGAAACAATTCAGAATTAAGAACAATCTGCTTTATCACCAGAAGATTCATACTGGGAAGAAACCATTCATATGCACAGACTGCGGAAAAAGCTTTTCACAGAAGAGCAACCTCCTCACACATGAGAGGATTCATACAGGGGTGAAACCGTTCACATGTACAGAGTGTGGAAAAAGCTTTTCATGGAAGTGCAACCTCCTCACACATGAGAGGATTCACACAGGGGCGAAACCGTTCACATGTTCAGTGTGTGGAAAAAACTTTTCACTGAAGAGAAATCTCCTTTCACACCAGAGTATTCACACAGCGGACAAACCTTTTAATTGTACTGAGTGTGGGAAACAGTTCAGTACTAAGAGGTACCTTCTCGATCACCAGAGGATTCATACAGGGGAGAAACCTTTCACATGCAGAGAGTGCGGAAAAAGCTTTTCATGGAAGAGCAACCTCCTCGCACATGAGAGGATTCACAAAGGGGAGAAACCGTTCTCATGTACAGAGTATGGGAAACAATTCAGTATTAAGAACAATCTGCTTTATCACCAGAAGATTCATACAAGGAAGAAACCTTTCACATGTACAGAGTGTGGAAAAAGCTTTTCATGGAAAAGCCACTTCTTCATACATGAGAGGATTCACACAGGGGAGAAACCGTTCACATGTACAGAGTGTGGGAAAAGCTTTTCACTGAAGGGTAATCTCCTTTCACACCAGAGTATTCACACAGCGGACAAACCTTTAAATTGTACAGAGTGTGGGAAACAGTTCAGTACTAAGAGGTGCCTTCTTGATCACCAGAGGATTCACACAGGGGAGAAACTTTTCACATGTGCTGAGTGTGGGAAACCGTTCAGTACTAAGAGGTACCTTCTCGATCACCAGAGGATTCACACAGGGGAGAAACCATTCACATGTACAGAGTGAGAACCCATTCAGTATTAAGAACAATCTCCTTTATCACCAGAAGATTCATACAGAGCAGAAACATTTCACAGTGTGGGAAAAGCTTTTCTTACAGTATATTTGCAACTCCCTCACACATCAGAGGATTCATAGAGGTACTAAATTTATACAGGTGATAAATTTGCTTTTTCAGATTAGTATTGGGCAACATACTGATAACATAGTAATGTCGTGCTAATAAAAGTGGTTGGTATCTCGATACTTACCATTATTTATTACCATGATATTTATATATGCCGACTATAGAGAGCTGAGTCGGGATGTGTCTTTCAGAGAGAGAGGAGGGGGTGGGTCTCCAGACAGAGTTGTGAATTAAGTTCTGGAATAGAGAGAAAGGAGTGAGGGCAGGTCTGGCACAGAGCGAGAATTGGGTGGGTCATACAAAGCAAAGTGGGGGCTTGTCTTGCAGAGAAGAGTGGGGACGGGTCTAACAGAGGAGTGGGACTGAGTCTTGAAGAGAGAACATTTGGGGTAGGTCTGGCAGAGTACAAGGGGGTGGATCAGGAAAAAAGGGTGGATTGGGATGGGTCGTACAGATAGAGCAGTGTGCTGGCTGCTCAGCCAGAGAGAGGAGGATGAAGACTGACAGCGAGGAGTAGGCCAGGTTTGGCAGAGAGAAGGGTGGTTGACTGTCTGGCAGAGAGGCGTGGTGGTGGGTCTGACAGAGAGAGAGAGCCAGAAGTAGGGGCAGGTCTGACAAAGAAGTTGGGGCAGGTGTGGAGGTGAGAAAGTAGTAGGGATGGGTATGGTAAAAGAGAAGTGGGGGTGGGAGAGTCTAACAGAATTCTGGGGAATACAGATACATATATCCAATTGAAAAGTGACCCCACAAATCAATTCTCTAATGATTTACGAGAGCTACTCATAAGGTGAAAAGATATCGGGATCTTAAAGGAAAAAGAATGTACATATCTATTAAAGGAGAAGCCGACTCAGAATCTTCTATTTCATACCTAAGATCCATAAAAATTTGACAAATCCTCCTGGAAGTACAATAATATCAGATATGAACTCCCTAACCTCCAATCTGAGTACATTGATGTTTACCTACACAAATACGTTAAGTCCCAGAAATCATACTTAAAAGATGCTACTGGTGTATTAATTGCGTTGGATAATTACAAATGGGAGGAAGGAATGATACTAACTACATGTGATGTGACATCTCTACACTTCCATAGGACATGAACAGAGGTGTAGAGCCATGAAACATGTATTATACAAAGATGTTGAAATAAGGAAATAGAATACGGGGAGCTCAAGAGAAAAGAATATAAATAAACAATGATCAGTGACCGTTTTGCACCAATGAAATCAAATGAAAAATAACTCAAGGTGGTGGGAGTGTGTAATATTTTTTAATTTTTTGCTGTACTCACCCGGCCATGTGTGAGACTAACTCACAAAGTAGGTTCTTTGTACACTGGAGTGTCTCCTTCCTTCAGCTATAGAGTTGTCCTGTTCATTCTCTGTGTATAGTATATACACCTCAGCTATAGAGTTGTCCTGTTCTTTCTCTGTGTATAGTATATACACCAATACCCGGCGTCCTCATGATAGACCCAATAAGGATGACAGATAGCCGCAGGGAAAGTATAAAAATACAGTTTATTAATTTAAAATAAGATTAACAAGTTACTCACATGTAAAAAGACACCTCCGGTACACGCAGTCGCTTCCAGCCCCATTTTCCTTGTGGGATTGTGGGCACAGAGCATGATGGAAATAGATTATAAATATCAATGCAAGATATGAAGACTTTCTTAAACAAATTATTTATTTTATATTTCTTTCCCTGGCTGAATTGGTAATCAACCATATATGTGGGTTGTTTTTTTTTAGATTAGATTTCACCTTTGTCAGCATTAGAATGTATGCAATGTTAAAATTAATTTATATATTCAGTTTTATTGATCTTACAAAATAGGTGAAAAGTTCTAATATTCATTCTATTTTTATATTGTCTATGCATAGTCTTGATGAATTGCATGTTTTTTTGTGATTACAAATCCTTTTGTTTTCCTATCCTTATGTGGTCTGAGATGTCATGAATTATGCATATAGACATTCTTTGCTTTTGGGTCGGTTATAGGCGTATTAGGATGCATGAGGGTTAAGGTGATTGATTTATCTAAATCACAAATCCAACCAGAGCCCTTTTTTTGCATATAAATGTTCTTGGGGTTGTTCTGACAAATATCTCCAATCATGTGATGTGCATGAGGCTATAATTCTTTAGCTTAATGATTTGTTTTTATACCTTTTTATTTGTTAGTGACAGATTGCAAATTGCAAATGAGACAGAACCGTATGCAACAAATGTATTCACTTATGTTATTGTGATTCTGTATTTGCAATTTGTTTGTCTTGTAAAGTGTTTGTGATTGTTTGAAATTAACTATGTGGGTGTTCAGGTGGACGTCAGAACCGGTGGCTGATTGGTTTAGCTTGCTCTGACAGGGGTGACCAATTCACTTCCGGGTTCGCGTTACACTTAAATACTCTGAGCTGAGGGTTACACACATAGGGACCTTGATAAAGCGCTTGCAGCGCGAAACATGTTGGCCCGTTTTTGCCTCATTTTTATGGTCAATTAAACGTAATTTTGGAGTTACCTTCTCTACTTTGCCTTTGTTCGGGTGGTGCGACGCCAACTTTCTCTTAAGTTTTAATGGGAAGCCACTGGAAGGACCTCAGGAGAAGTACAGCAGTGCAGACCAAAAAGAAAGGGATATTATTCAAACCACAGTGGGGTTTTTTTGTTTTGTTTTTTATGAAAGTAATAAATTAAGTATAGAGTTGGGATGAGGGAAGGCCAGAGAGGTTAAAGTTGCAATAGTTGCAATAGTGGGGATATGAGGGTATGCATGAGCATGTTCGAAAAGGTCAGATTGTGGAAACATAGCGGAGGGAATAATGGCAATATTTACAACAGCCTGAATGTGAGAAGGGAAGGGAGGAGTCATATATTACACCAAGGCTGCATTTTTCGCAAATAGGATTTATAATCATTTTTATGTGTCATTTTTTGACTGAGACAATATGGAGCAATTGGGGCTGGTTTAGGTGCCTATGTAGACTTCTCCAACCTATCTTTACATTATAGATTTGTCTGGATGGGTTGATATCATGTACACTTAGATAATCAGTACAGTAATAAATAATTATATAATTTGTATCAAAATGAATTCAGTGGGAAAGCTGCCAGAAAGAAAATGTCAGGTCTCTAGGACCACAGCCAGTCATTGGGGGCCACTGGATGTCCAGGGCCACCATTTTAAGGCCAGGAGTGAAGAGAACATTTTGTTAATTTAGTAGCGATAAAGTAAATTATGCAGAGTATTCTGGAGTGGTAATTTGTTTTCAGTCATTTATTTACAGATTTGAAAACATTTGATTTCTGTCTTTTTTGTTTCCTTCTGTTAGAGAACTGCCTGAATGAGGAGCAAAACTGGAGCCCTGATAAGTCCAGAAGCGGGTTGACCCAGAGCAGCCCAGAAGTGCCAACAAAACATGATTCCTGTCCCATGTTGGATAAGTGCAAAGAATCGGTGCCCCATGATGGTGAATTTACCGGCCCTGTACAGCACATAGTACAAACTGGGTCTAAGTATGGGTCAAGCAGAAGATATGAGAGAGATGGCCAGCTTTTTGTCTGTTGTGAGTGTGGAAAAAGCTTCTCATTAGATAGGGAATTTCTCACACACGTTTGTGCCCACACTAGGGAGAAACCCTTTACCTGTACAGAATGTGGGAAAAGCTTTTCACTGAAGGGGAATCTCCTTTCACACCAGAGTATTCACACAGCGGACAAACCTTTTAATTGTACAGAGTGTGGGAAACGGTTCAGTAGTAAGAGGTACCTTCTCGATCACCAGAAGATTCATACAGGGGTGAAACCATTCACATGTACAGAGTGCGGAAAAAGCTTTTCACAGAAGAGCAACCTCCTCACACATGAGAGGATTCACACAGGGGAGAAATCGTTCACATGTACAGAGTATGGGAAACAATTCAGTATTAAGAGTAAACTGCTTTATCACCAGAATACTCATACAGGGAAGAAACCTTTCACATGTACAGAGTGTGGAAAAAGCTTTTCATGGAAAAGCCACTTCCTTATACATGAGAGGATTCACACAGGGGAGAAACCATTCACATGTACAGAGTGTGGAAAAAGCTTTTCACTGAAGCAGAATCTCCTTTCACACCAGAATATTCACAAAGCGGACAAACCTTTTAATTGTACAGCGTGTGGGAAACGGTTCAGTAGTAAGAGGTACCTTCTCGATCACCAGAGGATTCATACAGGGGTGAAACCATTCACATGTACAGAGTGCGGAAAAAGCTTTTCACAAAAGAGCAACCTCCTCACACATGAGAGGATTCACACAGGGGAGAAATCGTTCACATGTACAGAGTATGGGAAACAATTCAGTATTAAGAGCAAACTGCTTTATCACCAGAAGATTCATACAGGGAAGAAACCTTTCACATGTACAGAGTGTGGAAAAAGCTTTTCATGGAAAAGCAACTTTCTTGTACATGAGAGGATTCACACAGGGGAGAAACCGTTCACATGTAAAGAGTGTGGAAAAAGCTTTTCACTGAAGCAGAATCTGCTTTCACACCAGAGTATTCACACAGCTGACAAACCTTTTAATTGTACAGAGTGTGGGAAACGGTTCCGTACTAAGAGGTACCTTCGCAATCACCAGAGGATTCATACAGGGGTGAGACCATTCACATGTACAGAGTGTGGAAAAAGCTTTTCATGGAAGCGCAACCTCCTCACACATGAGAGGATTCACACAGGGGCGAAACCGTTCACATGTTCAGTGTGTGGAAAAAACTTTTCACTGAAGAGAAGTCTCCTTTCACACCAGAGTATTCACACAGCGGACAAACCTTTTAATTGTACAGAGTGTGGGAAACGGTTCAGTAGTAAGAGGTACCTTCTCGATCACCAGAGGATTCATACAGGGGTGAAACTATTCACATGCACAGAGTGTGGAAAAAGCTTTTCATGGAAAAGCCACTTGCTCGTACATGAGAGGATTCACACAGGGGCGAGACCGTTCACATGTACAGAGTGTGGAAAAAGCTTTTCACTTAAGAGCAATCTCCTTTCACACCAGAGTATTCACACAGCGGACAACCGTTTTAATTGTACAGAGTGTGGGAAACGGTTCAGTAGTAAGAGGTACCTTCTCGATCACCAGAGGATTCATACAGGGGTGAAACTATTCACATGCACAGAGTGTGGAAAAAGCTTTTCATGGAAAAGCCACTTGCTCTTACATGAGAGGATTCACACAGGGGAGAGACCGTTCACATGTACAGAGTGTGGAAAAAACTTTTCACTTAAGAGCAATCTCCTTTCACACCAGAGTATTCACACAGCGGACAACCCTTTTAATTGTACAGAGTGTGGGAAACGGTTCAGTACTAAGAGGTACCTTCTCGATCACCAGAGGATTCATACAGGGGTGAAACCATTCACATGCACAGAGTGTGGAAAAAGCTTTTCATGGAAAAGCCACTTCCTCGTACATGAGAGGATTCACACAGGGGAGAGACCGTTCACATGTACAGAGTGTGGTAAAAGCTTTTCACTTAAGAGCAATCTCCTTTCACACCAGAGTATTCACACAGCGGACAACCCTTTTAATTGTACAGAGTGTGGGAAACAGTTCAGTACTAAGAGCTACCTTTTCATTCACCAAAGGAGTCATACAGGGGTGAAACCATTCATATGCACAGAGTGCGGAAAAAGCTTTTCACAGAAGAGCAACCTCCTCACACATGAGAGGATTCATACAGGGGTAAAACCATTCACATGTACAGAGTGTGGAAAAAGCTTTTCATGGAAGCGCAACCTCCTCACACATGAGAGGATTCACACAGGGGCGAAACCGTTCACATGTTCAGTGTGTGGAAAAAACTTTTCACTGAAGAGAAGTCTCCTTTTACATCAGAGTATTCACACAGCGGACAAACCTTTTAATTGTACAGAGTGTGGGAAACAGTTCAGTATTAAGAGGTACCTTCTCGATCACCAGAGGATTCATACAGGGGAGAAACCTTTCACGTGCAGAGAGTGCGGAAAAAGCTTTTCATGGAAGAGCAACCTCCTCGCACATGAGAGGATTCACAAAGGGGAGAAACCGTTCTCATGTACAGAGTATGGGAAACAATTCAGTATTAAGAACAATCTGCTTTATCACCAGAAGATTCATAGAGGGAAGACACCTTTCACATGTACAGAGTGTGGAAAAAGCTTTTCATGGAAAAGCCAGTTCCTCATACATGAGAGGATTCACACAGGGGAGAGACCGTTCACATGTACAGAGTGTGGGAAAAGCTTTTCGCTGAAGGGCAATCTCCTTTCACACCAGAGTATTCACACAGCGGACAAACCTTTTAATTGTACAGAGTGTGGGAAACAGTTCAGTACTAAGAGGTGCCTTCTCGATCACCAGAGGATTCATACAGGGGAGA
>WSYH01009886.1:9107-24676 GCA_036426205.1 Ascaphus truei | reverse complement strand
GGAGACGCCATGTCACCAGGATCAGTAAGGGAGTGCGGGAGGGAGACGCCATGTCACCAGGATCAGTAAGGGAGCGCAGCAAGGAGACACCGTGTCACCAGGATCAGTGAGGGACTGCGGGAGGGAGACACCGTGTCACCAGGATCAGTAGGGGTGGGCTCATCCAGCAGTGGGGAGACCCGGGCTGGAGAGGGGATATACATATATACATTGGGAGGGGTGGGCTCATCCAGCAGTGGGGAGACACGGGCTGGGGATGATATAGTGATCTGTACAGATCAGACTGATGGGCAGCTGGGAGGAAGGCACACGAAAAATCCTAAAGCGATGTTTCCCAAGCAAGTGTTCCTGGCGTCTCCCACTCCCAGCAGCATTGCTGCCCGCGGTAATATCAGTCAGATGAGCGATATGACACAGGAACCATCTGATTTGTATAGAAATCTATAAAAGTGATAATATAATACAATGTACCTCTATCTGCAAAGGCACCCCGTTCCTCGTCTCACGCTCATCCGTTGTGGGTCCCTGGGACGTCTCTGTCTGTCTGTCTTTGGGCTTTGTTAGGGACTTCTGAGAAGTAACTGCTCCCTGAAAGAAAAAGGGGGTCTGTGTCAGAGCGTTGGGTGTCACCGTGCTGTGTGTGTCACTGTGTCACGGTGCTGTGTGTCTGTCATGGTAGGACATCTTTAATACTGTCTCCAACTCACCCTCTGCTGTGCATATTTTAGTCATTTCAAACTGCTTACACCTGTGTTGGACATCTGTCTGATTAGAAATACCTTCTGTTTTTATGTGCTCCACATGTGTTAATTGAGCTGTCTGGGCTGTACTTCTTTCAGTCAGGTGACCTCTTAGATCTGTATAGTTAGAGACAGACTGGGGGAGCAGCCATCTGCTGGGGAGTAGCCTCCATGTAAAGAAGCCCATCTTTAAAGTGGCCCTTTTTAAGTGGCAGGCAGTGTGGAGTTTAACAGGGAGTTCTACAGGAGTTAAACAAGTGGACAACAGAACATCTACTGGCCCTGAATCCGAGCTGCGCTGGAAAGGAGGACATTATCTATACCAGACCGCACATTTCCGCACTAAACTATTGCTGTGATGCTGCCACTACTATTTATATTTGCTGCAACCTCACATCTTTTCAAAATACGTTTTTCTATCTACCAGCCTCATTATGTCTCTAACTCTATTCATATATCTCCATCTCTCCTTCCTTCACCACTTCTCTGTTCACATGAACTCCTCTCTTACCTGCGTCCTCTGTCACCACACAGCTATTCCCCCTGCACTAAAACACACCTACAAATTCTCACATCCTCTTTATATCCATGCTTCTCCTCCTTGCTTCTGGGGATATCTCTCCCAATCCTGGTCTCTGCCTTATTCCTACATGCTCTCGTCCTCGCCTGCCAATTGCAAACTCTACTCCTTCTGGTGTTAACCCCTCCAACCTCATACCCATCCTCTGCCACCCTCCCTCCTCTCCCTCTCCCCTGTGCCCTTTGGAATGCTCGCTCCCTTTCTAACAAGTTCCTCTCTGTGCATGACTTCTTTCTCTCTCACTCTCTGCTCCTATTTGCTATAACTGAGACCTGGCTCACTCAGTCTGACTCTGCTCTGGAAGCTGCCCTCTCCTACGGTGGCCTTTCCTTCTCCCACACTCCGCGCCCTGATGGCAGGGGTGGGGGCGTGGGGCTCCTGCTCTCCTCTCTCTGCCGTTACCGAACCCTTCCTATTCCCCTCTCTTTCCTTTCCTTCCTTTGAGGCTCAGACTGTCCAGCTTTTCTCTCCTGTCCACCTTGCCGTCATCTATCGCCCCCCTACCTCTACTCATCCCCCTTCCGTCTTTCTCTCTCTTTGAATCCTGGCTCTCCTTCTTTCTCTCTTCTGACTTCTCCATTTCCCCCTTTTCTCTCTCTGACCATTATCTCACCTAATTTTCTCTCTCTCACTTCTCCTCTTCTCCACCTCAATCTACTCCTCGTTTTGGCAGAAACCTGCGCTCTATTAACCTAACAGCTTTTGATTCCACTTTGCGCTCGTTCCTCCTCTCTCAGCTCTGCTGCAGACCCCGACAACCTGGTCAGGAACTACTAGTTTTCTTCATTAATCAACACGCACAAGTTGAACCCACGCCAACTCTTCTCTGTCTTTGACTCTACTCAGACCACCCTCTGCTGCCTCTTCTTCATCTCACCTCAGGACTTTGCTGACTATTTCAAGGAAAAAGGTGGAATCCATACGTAAGGCCATCCCGTCTGTAGCGTCCCCCCATCCTGCACCTCTTCCTAACTCTCTGCCTGCCTTCCTCAACTCTTTTTCCGCTGTCACAGAAGAGCATGTATTGTTGCTGACCTCTTCTCCTACCTCTTGACCCCATTCCATCCCATCTCCTAAGACCTCTTGCTCCTACTATAATCCCCACGCTCGCACACATTTGTGTCGCTGGGGGTCACTGTGCCACGTCTCTCACCTGCAGGTGCACGTAGTGATTGTCTCGGCTCTGTATCCTCTCGTACTCACTCTGCGCACTTTCCCCGCTGCCCATGTCACTTGGCATGTGTGGCAGGGTGGGCGGCGGTGGCAGTGGCCGGTCCTGAATGCTGCCCTTGCGCTGGGGAACGGGTGAGGCATTGGGCAGCGCCGGCAGCGGGCGGCGGGAGAGGCTCTCACTGGAGGAGAGCCGCGGGCGGGGAAAGAGGAGGCCGGCGTTGGCGCTGACCAGTCTCACCATGGAGCCGCTCTGCTCTTGCACCAGCTGGGTCAGTGGCTCAGTGGGCCCCTGCTCCTCCAGCAGCCCCCGCAGGGCGTGTTCCAGCTGCTCCATGTGCCCCGAGAGCGCCCCATGTAACGAGGGGTCCGAGGCCTGGCAAGAGTACAGCAGCACCACCTGCGCCAGACCCAGGAAGTCCTGCAGCTTCTCCACCTGAGCCGGCCGTGGCTCCTCGTGGCTCTCTGCCAGGGCCTGCTGGAGCATGCTGAGCGCATGCGCAGTGCAGGTACCGTCAACGCGCGGCTCCCACACCGCATGGGGGAGGAAGCTGGACTCGCGACTCCCCCCAGAGTCCCCAGAGCGGGCGCTGCCAGCACTGGACACAGAGAGGCGGTGGGTGCGGGGGGGCTCGGGAGTCTCCGGGGGGTGCCCGGTGCTCAAGATGTCCTCGGGTGCCTCGTACAGATTCTGTAGACCCGACACCCGCTTCAGGTTAGAGGGCATGGAGTACACGCCCTCACCCCCCTCGTCCTCTTCCTCCTCCGGGGGCAGGCTGTGGCAGGCGGGGGGCACGTCGTAGATGTCCTCCGGGATCTCCTCGGGGTGGGGGACCACGGGCTGGGGCGCCACGAGAGCCACCGCCCGGACCCGAGATACAGGACTGTCGTACATGTCCAACACAGACACGGGGTCTCGCAGGTGGGGGGCGGGCATGTTGTAAACCTGGGGAGGAGGGAGCAGGGGGAGAAGGAGTGGCGGAGGGGGGATAGAAGGAGGGGGAGGAGGGGGGAGAAGGAGAGGGAGTAGGGGGAGGAGAGGAAGAGAGGATGAGGGTGAAGGGGGCGAGGAGAGGGGGAGTTGGAAGGGGGAGAGGAGGGGGAAGACGGAAAGGAGAAGGAGGAGGGGATAGGGGAAAGGGAGGGGTTGGGGAAGAAGGAGGAGGGGAGAAGGAGGGGGAGAGGGGCGTGTAGGGAAAGAGGGTAGCTCTCGGTTGTGTGTGTGCGTGTGTGCGTGCGTGTGTGTGCGTGTGTGTGTGTGTGTGTTTCTCATAAAGAGAGTTTAGAATTTCTACATGAAACTGTATGGGAACACAGATAACACTAGTGTGTGCGTGTATGTACGTGTGTGTGCGTGTATGCGCGCGTTGCTCATAAAGAGAGTTTAGGACTTCTACATGAAATATTACGAGAACACAGATAACACTAGTGTGTGTATGCGTGCATGTGTGCGTGTATGTGCGTGTGTATGTGTGTGCGCGTGTGCATGTGTGTGCGTGTATATGTGCGTGTATATGTGCGTGCATGTGTGTGTGCGTGTGTGTATGTGTGTGTGTGTGTGTGTGTGTGTGTGCACGCGTGTGTGTGCGCGTGTGTGTGTGCATGTGTGTGCGTGTATGTGTGTATGTGTGTATGTGTGTGTGCATGTGTGCATGTGTGTGCGCGTGTGTGTGCATGTGTGTGCGTGTATGTGTGTATGTGTGTGTGTGTGCATGTGTGTGCGCGTGTGTGTGCATGTGTGTGCGTGTATGTGTGCATGTATGCATGTGTGCGTGTATGTGTGTGCGTTTTTCATAAAGAGAGTTTAGGATTTCTACATGAAATTGTACGGGAACACAGATAATAC
This sequence comes from Ascaphus truei, assembly GCA_036426205.1. NCBI lineage: Eukaryota > Metazoa > Chordata > Amphibia > Anura > Ascaphidae > Ascaphus > Ascaphus truei. The sequence continues at coordinate 20,340 of WSYH01009886.1, read as the reverse complement.
AGGGTGTGACCCAGCAGAGGACACGCGAGAAGAAACCACCAAGGATGTACCACGTGTCCTTCCAGAAGAAGGGGCAAAGGCAATAATATCCATAAAGAATGGGACGGCTCCCGGGGGAGAGGGAATAACAACTGAAATCTGGGAAGAAGCTGGAGAAGAAGAGAAAATCCTCGCACAAGTCTTTCCATGCGGCTTGTGGAACAGGAACATCCCAGAACAATGGAGTAATGTCACAGTTATCCTCATCCCCAGGAGAGGAGACAGAGACCTCAAGAACTACAGACCAATCAGCCTACTTCCCAATCACTTACAGGGTTTATACGGAGATACTCACTAATCGGCTGCAGCAGTCCCGGGAGTTTCCCAGCCTGGAGAACACGCGGGATATCGCAGGGGAAACAACACAAGGGGTCACATCCAAGTCGTACAAGCAGTGATTCTCCAAAGTGATGACTACGAGCGAACACTCAGCTTAGGATTCGTAGGTGACTAAAAACCATAGGATTCTGTCCACACCTCAGCGGCTTGAGATGCATTAAGAAGACAAAAGTGAATTCCTTATAGCTAAACATCCAATGACACCAGTATTGTATAGATTGCCAAAATATACACAAGAGCATGCAGACACCACCAGGCAGGCCTATTGTTGCTGGCACAGATTTGTTTTTCCAACCACTGGCGATCTTCATTGATAAATTCCTACAGCCGCAGGTAGGGGAAACTCCTTCATAATATTAAGGACACTACAGATTTCCTTACCATGCTGGAACACATCGCAGTTCCAGATGGGGAAATACCTCTTTCCACTTCAGACATTCAGAGTCTCTACACAGCAATCCCCCACACATAGAGGGGATACACACTTAGGCCTCGGACACGCTTACCGCTGGCGTGCTGAGGCGCGCTGAGGCTCAGGGAAAGCGGGTGCTTTCCCTGGCCTTGCGGTTGCTTACCGCAAGCGCTCTCAGCAGGCCGTCAGGGGGCGGGCCGGGGGCGGGCGCGTCACTGGCCGGGGGCAGGCCAGTGACGTTACGGAGCTGGTTCGCCCTCATTGGGCGAACCGCTCACGTGACCGGCCTGTCTCGCCGGCAAGCGGGGGAATTTTAAATTCCCCTAAGACCTGCGCTTCCACAAGCGCGCGGAAGCGCAGGTGAGCCCCTACTAAAGCCGCTCTAATTGCGGGTGTAGGGGCTCAGTGCTGAGCAGGAGCGCGCGTCAGCACGCTTCCGCCAGCAAGCGCCAAACATGGCCAAGGCCTTAGACTGTAAGCTCCTCGGAGCAGGGACTCCTCTTCCTAAATGTTACGTTTCTCTGAAGCTCTTATTCCCATGACCTGTTATTTATATTATTGGTTATTTATATGATTGTCACGCGTATTACTGCTGTGAAGCGCTATGTACAGTAATAGCGCTATACAAATAACGACATACAATACAATACTTCCAGGTATAAGGTACTATAGTACACGGTAGGCGGTAGTCTGGCACACTTACTCCGTTTAAATAAGATATCACCTGCCGGTGCCCACGGACAGAAAGGGACAGTCCTGCAACATCCCCAGGAATTCACATGTGGAAGGCGAGGTCCAGGCACTGGGTCTTCAGTATAACAAGTTTATTTCAGCAAAAAAGAACCAACGTTTCGACTGCCACGCAGTCTTTGTCAAGGTGAGTGCCTGGACCTTGCCTTCTACGTGAGGTATAGTACACCCCATTGTCAGTCTACACACCCCCCTCCACTGAAGAGCAGGTGAGTGTCTAAGGCTGACAGAGAAATAGGTGTAAGTTTTAATATTTCACACTGGGGAATTTGTGCACCCCCAGTTCACCTTTATAATAAGGGAACTCTGATACGGGCTCTGGCCAGCTTTTAATTGCACCAAATCACAAAAGCTTCATTTATTTAACCCCTTCGGGGCCTTTTCACATATTTCACAAAGCTTAGTCCATAGGACAATAAGAAATGACACATATTCAGTGCAGGTAGCTGCTAAACAGAGGTCTACCTTGACGAGGCTGGCGGCTTGAATCATAATTAGGTCAAAAGATGCAGCCAAATGAGTCCTTTGTCCCACAGACTTAGGGTCTAAATGTAAACGGGCCACTGATATATTTTAGCCCAATTGGTAGGAGCGCAGGAATCGTTCTTTGTGTTGTTCTATATGTAAGGCCGATCCTTTTACCAGCAGCAAACTTCTATAGGGAGGAGCGCGGTGTTATATACAGTCTTCCACATTACAAACAAGACTAGAACAAATAAAAGGACAATTTGCAGACACGGGGTACGACAACAAAACACTGAACCAAGCAGTGGCACGAGTAGGACTTAGGTCAAGATCAGAGCTTTTGGACCCTAATCCTAGACCAGCTAAGAAGGGTATCCCATTTGTCCACACTTAACTCCCACTGCAAACACATTGACATGATTGTGTTAACATACTGGCCGATCCTACAGGATGACCCACACGTGGGACAACTCTTTGACGAGGGACCAATTGTTGCGAACCAACGAGGTCGTAACATTAAGGATGCACTAATTAAAGCAGACACAAGCGCAACATCACGACAAGCGTTCTCACAAACACCAACTCATGGTAAGTTCCCAATGCATAGTTCTGTGGCACCACACTTCAGGGACACAGACCGGCACAACGGAGGTACCAGGTGACTAATCGGGTGGCACTGTCACCAAGAGGGGGTGATGGAGAGACACGTTTATTCCGTTGTGAGGCTAAATGGACCTACATATTGGACTGTGCGGCACCAAGAGGTCTTAATGAGAGGCTGGAACAACACTGGTTTCTTTAAACTAGCGATGGAGGACTGCATAATATATGGAATGTCATTTGTCAGGACTATACCTAACCTGTCTCCTTTTTTGTTCCCCCCAACCAATACGATCCATATACTTCATCTTTCTGTCTCGATATTTTTATTATGACTACCCCGGATTTCACTGTCCTCCTGGAGTTGACGCAGAAGGTACGGTGGAGTGCACATGTGGGCAAGTGCCCATGAGTGACATTAACTATTCTAACTGAGATAAGGGGTCACTACGGATGCTTCATTAGGACTATATATACTAAAAAAATCATTGTACCCATGGCTGAGAATGGGTACCGAAATATAACTGGAAGCACTTGGGATATTCATGGAAATCCCCCCCAAATTCTTTTTTTTGAGGATAATGCCCAATAATGGATATGAGAATCATATGGACGGACATCTGTTTTGACACCTATAATTCAATGTAAGCCCATGTTCCTTCTGGACGCTATAATTTTCCAATGGGTCAATTCACAGGAGATGATAACTAATAGGTTTGTGATCTATGATTGCAGTGAATACAAAAGAAGATTATGGAATCAAATGGATCCCCTTTTCTGTGAATATTAATGTAAAACGGAACAATACAAAAGATCCCAAAAGACAAGGATTTATAATGACCACCCCGCTCCTTATATGCATAACTGCATCTGGACTAGAGATCATTTTATTCTACCTAGACTGTGTTTTTATGAAGTAATGGCCTCCATATATGAGTACTTGTGTGCCTCTGGGCTCGATTTGTCTATAAGAAGACAAAGTGTGGAAGAAGCATACACTGAGATTATGAGGAAAGTTTAGGAGAATGCCACATCAACCATTAGGTTACATGAATATACAATATAAGGATAAGTAACGTATATCCCTGTATACCTTTCGTTTCTAAAAAGATGTCCAACCCTTTTTTTGTTAACATATCTATTGTATCTGCCATCACAGTCTCCATGGGTAATGAATTCTACATTGTAACTGCCCTTACTGTAAAGAACCTTTCCTTTGTTGCTGGTGAAATCTCCTTTCCTCCAACCTTAAGGGATGGCCCGAGTCCTTTGTACTGCCCTTGGGATGAATAGTTCTTTTGAAAGCTCCTTGTATTGTCCCAGAATATATTTGTATATAGTTATCATATCCCCTCTTAGACGCCTCTTTTCTAATCTAAATAAATCTAATTTACCTAGTCTCTCCTCATAAATCAGATTGTCCATCCCCTTTATTAATTTGGTGGCTCTTCTCTGCAATTTTTCTAGTTCCATAATGTCTTTTCTAAGGAGTGGTGCCCAAAATTGTACTCTATATTCAAGGTGTGGTTCAATTAGTAAAATGCTTTATAAAGGGGCATAATTATGATTACTTCCCTTCCATTTATTGCCAGTTTAATGTAAGATAAGATCTTGTTTGCCTTTGCAGCTACTGCATGACTTTGGGCACTATTGCCAAGCCTGCTGTCTACAAGCACTCCTAAATCCTTCTTCATCAAGGATTTCCCCAGTTTATCCCCATTTAATTTGTAAGTCGCCTTTTTATTCTTGCATCCCATATGCATAACCTTACATTTATCTGTATTAAACCTCATCTGCCATTTACCTGCCCACGTTTCCAGTCTCTCCAAGTCCTTCTGGAGAGAAATTACATCCTGCTCTGATTCTATTACCTTACACAATTTAGTATCATCAGCAAAGATGGAGACTTTGCTCTCGATGCCAACCTCAAGGTCATTAATAAACAAGTTAAAAAGCAGGGGTCCCAGTACCGATCCCTGAGGTACTCCACTCACGACCTTAGCCCTACCTGGAAAAGTTCCACTTATGACACCCTCTGTTGTCTGTCCTTTAACCAGTTTTCAATTCATGTGCAAATATTTTTACTGAGTCCAATTTGCTTTATTTTGTACATCAACCTCTTGTGTGGAACTGTATCAAAAGCATTTGCAAAATCTAAGTAGACCACATCAACTGCATTACCCTGGTCTAAATCCTTACTTACCTCCTCAAAGAAACAAATAAGGTTAGTTTGGCAAGATCTATCCTTCATAAATCCATGCTGACTATTACTAATATTTTTTTTTTCCCACTAGGTATTCCTGAATATTATTCAGTACTAAACCTTCTAGTAGCTTACCCACTATTGAAGTCAGGCTTACAGGTCTGTAATTCCACGGTTGTGATCTAGCTCCCTTTATAATTATACGCACCACATCTGCTTTACGCCAATCTTGTGGTACTGAGCCTGTGGAAATGGAGTCCTTGAATATTAAATATAATGGTTTGGCTATTACTGAATTTAACTCCTTGAGAACTCTTGGATGTATGCCATCGGGGCCAGGTGCCTTATTTACTTTAATTTTATCAAGCCGCCTCTGAACTTCTTCCTCAGTTAACCAATTGTTCATTAATATAGAGATGACATTGTTATTTTTGCCACAAGCCAGAAGATCTCCAGCAACAGATCTGAGAAGGCGCCAGAGCGAGTAAGAAAGTGGCCTCCGTGTGACTCTCAGCGAGATAAAGTGATGTTCTACAAATGTGTCAGCTCTGCGAAGATGGAAATAAATGGAATAGAACTAGAAGAAGTGGAAGACAATGTCTACCTCGGCCGGCAAGTAACAAAGTAACAATGGGTGGGAACCTTTAGAATGAAATGAATAGGAGAATTAAGATAGGATGGAGCGTATTTGGGAGAAACAAGACAATCTTTCAAAAGAACCATTCTCTGAGCCTCAAAAGGAAAGTGTGTGACCAGTGTATCCTGCCCGTGCTCACGTATAGATGTGACCCGTGTATCCTGCCCGTGCTCACGTATAGATGTGACCCGTGTATCCTGCCCGTGCTCACGTATAGATGTGACCCGTGTATCCTGCCCGTGCTCATGTGTAGATGTGACCCGTGTATCCTGCCCGTGCTCATGTGTAGATGTGACCCGTGCATCCTGCCCGTGCTCATGTATAGATGTGACCCGTGTATCCTGCCCGCGCTCATGTATAGATGTGACCCGTGTATCCTGCCTGCGCTCATGTATGGATGTGACCAGTGTATCCTGTCCGCGCTAATGTATGGATGTGACCCGTGTATCCTGCCCGCGCTCATGTATAGATGTGACCAGTGTATCCTGTCCGCGCTCATGTATGGATGTGACCAGTGTATCCTGCCCGTGCTCACGTACAGATGTGACCTGTGTATCCTGCCCGTGCTCACGTATAGATGTGACCTGTGCATCCTGCCCGTGCTCACGTATAGATGTGACCCGTGTATCCTGCCCGCGCTCATGTATGGATGTGGACCATGTATCCTGGCCCGCGCCATGTATGGATGTGAACATGTCTGCCCGCGCTCATGTTGGATGTTGACCCGTGTAATCCTGGCCCGCGCTCATGTATGAGTTTGTACCATGTATCCTGCCCGCTGCTCATGTATGGATGTGACCAGTGGAATCCTTCCCGGCCGCTCATTATGGATGTGACACCGCCCGAGCTATGAGGTATGTACCTGAGCCGCCCGCTGCTCATGTATGGGTATGTGACCAGTTCCTCCCCGCTTAAGTATGATGTGACCAGTGTTACTGTCCTCTCGCTCATAGGAGGAACTCATGTATCCTGCCCGAGTCATGTTATCCCAGTGTATCCTGCCCGAGCTCAGTTGAGACCAGTTGTCATCCAGTGCCCGCACTCATTATGGATGTGACCAGTGTAATCCGTGCCCTCCCTCACGTATGGATGTGACCATGTATCCTGCCCCCGCACTCATGTAGATTCCTGTATCTGCTCCCACCAGAACTGTGTACTTGCGGCCGGCTTCATGTTTTACCAGCCTGCCGCGCTCATAGATACCTGGATCCTGCCCTCTGAATTTGCCAGTGTATCCTGCCCGGCGCGCTCATACGTATTGATGAGCCGTGACCCCTCACTTATAGGTATGGCACCGAGGTCTGCCCGCGTCTCCATGTGTGGATGTGACCATGGTTCCTGCCCGCGCTGATGAATGATTGCCATTATCCTCCCGCCCACGTATGTGGATGTGACCATGTATCCCTTCCCGCCTCAGTGAATGGATGTGGACCATGTATCCTGCCCCCTCATGATAGGATGTGTCCAGTGTTCCTGCCCGCTGCTGATGATGGTGTGTACAGTGTATCCTGCCGTCCCCGCTCATAATGTGTGACCAGTGTATCCTGCCCGCTGCTCATATGGATGTGATCCGTGTATCCTGCCCACCGCTCATGAGAGTGACCAGTGTATCCTGCCCGCGCTCCTGTAGGAGTGTGACACTGTATCCTGCCCCCGCGCTCATTATGATGTGACCGTGATCCTGCCGCGCTCATGTATGGAGAGTGACCAGTGTATCCTGCATCCTGCCCGCCTCATGTATGATTACCATGTATCCGCCCGCGCTCATGTATGAAGTGACAGTGTTCCTGCCCCCTGCATGTATGGATGTGACCAGTGTATCCTGCCCGCGCTCATGTTTTGGGATGTGACCAGTGTATCCTGCCCGCCGCCATCATGTATGGATTGACCCGTGTATCCTGCCCGCCGCTCATGTATGGATGTGCCAGTGTATCCTGCCCGCGGCTCATGTATGGATGTGACCAGTGGATCCTCGCCGCCGCTCATGTATGGGATGTGACCAGGGTACATCCTGCCCGCGCTCACGAATGGATGTGAACGCACTGTATCCTGGCCCTGCCCTCACGTTGAGATGTGACCAGTGTATCCTGCCCGCCTCTGTATGGATGTCACCAGTGTATCCTGCCCGCGCTCATATATGGATGTGACCAGTGTATCCTGAATCCTGCCCCGTCTCACGTATGATGTGACCAGTGTAATCCTGCCCGCTGCTCATCGTATAGATGTGACCATGGACCTGTCTCGCTGCTCAGTATGGATGTGACCAGTGTATCCTGCCCGTCGCTCATGTTGGATGTCGAAACCAGTGTATCCTCCTGCCCCAGCTCATGTTGATGTGAAGTGACCTGCTTTCCTGCCCGCGCTCATGTATGGAGTGACCTGTTCCTGCCCGCGCTCAGTATAGGTTGTGACATGTATCCTCCGTGTAGGATACCTTGTACCTGCCTGGACTCAGTATGATGACAAGTGTATCCTTTCCTGCCGCCTCAGTATGGATGTGACCAGTGTATCCTGCCGCGGCTCATGACTGGATTGACCAGTGTATCCTGGCCCGCGCATGATGGTATGGACACCGCGGTAAGCCTGGCCCGCGCTCATGTTGGATGTACCAGTGTATGCCTGCCGCGCCTCATGTATGGATGTGACCATGTATCCCGCTGCCCGCGCGCAATGTAATGATAGTTGACCCGTGTATCCTGCCCGCACTCACGTAGGTGATGTGTACCAAGGTATCCTGCCCCGCTCCTGTATGTGACCTCCGGTGATCCTGGCCGCAGCATCATGAATGGATGTTTACCAGGTGTATCCTGCCCTGCCTCATGCATGGAATGTGACCAGTGTAAATGCCTGTCCTGCCCCTCATGAATGGAGGTGGTGTACCCCAATCAGATATTGAATTACCCCCTGGCCCACACAAGCGTCATTAATGGATGTGACAGTGTATCCTGCCCCGCGCCTCGACATAGGATGTGACATGTATCCGCCCGCCACATGTATGGATTGTGAAACAGTGTACCACTCCTTTTCCGGGGCGCACCGCCGCCAGTCATGTATGGATGTGACCAGTGTTCCTGCCCGCGCTCAGGCCTGGATGTGACCAGTGTATCCGTGGTCTCCCCGCGCAGCTCATGATATGGTTGACACCAGTGTACCATCCATCTAGGTTTCCAGTATCCGCGCCTCTGATGGTGATGTACCATGTCTCCTGCCCCCAGTGCGTCATTATGGATTTGACCATAGTGTCATCCTGCCCGCGCTCATGTATGGATGTGACAAGTGTATCCTTGCCCTGCGCATCATGTATGGATGACCAGTGTATCCTGCCCCGCTCATGTGGATTCATGTCTGCGCCATGTTGGAGGACCAGGTGTATCTGTCCTGCGCGGTCAACGTATTGAGTGTGACCAGTTTCTATCCGGCCCGCGCTCATGATGATGAAATGACTCCGGCCATGCATGATTCCATGTATCCGCCTGCCGCTATGGAGCAGTTCCTGCCATGGCTCATGGAATGATTGACTCATTGTAATCCGGCCCGCCGTCATAATGTTTGGTTATCTGCTGACCAGGTTGAATATTCCCTTGCCCGGCCGCGCTCATGTATGGATGTGACCCAGTGTATCCTGCCTGGCCGCGCCATTATGGATTACGTAAAGGATCCTCGCCCCGCCTCATGATATGTACCAGTATTGGTGTCATAATAGATTGCAAGTGTATCCTGCTCGCGCTCACGTATGATGTGACCAGGACCTCCCGCTCTCATGAAGGGACTGTGCCAAGTGTTAATCCTGCCCCGCGCTCATGCATGATGATGACCAAGGTATCGCTGCCCTTCGCTCCATGATGGATGTGACCATGTATCCTGCCGCCCGCGCTCTGAATGGATTGACCAGTTGTCATCCTGTCCTGCCCGCGCTCATGATGGATGTGACAAGTGTATCCGCCCGCGTTCATGAATGGATGTGACCAGTGTATCCTGGCCCTCGTACTCATGTATGGAGGTACAAGTGTATCCTTGCCCGCGCTTCAGATGGATGTGACAAGTGTATCCTGCCCGCGCTCATGTATGGATGTGACCAGTGTATCCTGCCCGTGCTCACGTATAGATGTGACAAGTGTATCCTGTCCGCGCTCACGTATGGATGTGACCAGTGTATCCTGCCCGCGCTCATGTATGGATGTGACCAGTGTATCCTGTCCGCGCTCATGTATGGATGTGACCAGTGTATCCAGCCCCTGCTCACGTATGGATGTGAAACTTGAACCCTAAATGCGAAGATAATTCAGAGGCTTCAAACAATGCAAAGAAGTATGGAAAGATGCATGCTGGGTATTACCCGAAGAGACAGGAAACAGAATGAATGGGTTCGAAACCAAACAAAAGTCTGTGACACCATCACACGGGGGAAGAAATTAAAATGGCGGTGGGCCGGACACATCGCAAGAAGAAATGACCATCGTTGGACAAAGATGGAACTCGACTGAATTCTAAGAGAGATTAAAAGACCACGACGATGCCCCAAAGTAAGATGGGAGGAGATGAGAACATGTGATGGAGCGACGTTGGAAAGAGAGCCTGTAACTGCAGGACCTGGGGGATCATTGGAGGGTCTTCATCCAGCAGTGGGGAGACCAGGGATGGGGATGATGATGATACCCTGTGTGTGCGCGGGTATAATACGCACGTTACATACACAGTTTTTGAATATATTATGTTTTATATAAACTGTTCTGTGTTACAGAGGCTGATAAAGCTGCCTATCTCATGGGCATGAACTCCGCAGACCTGCTGAAGGGTCTGTGTCACCCCCGTGTCAAGGTGGGGAATGAGTATGTCACCAAGGGACAGAATGTCCAGCAGGTCAGTGTTACCTCCCACTTCTACACACTGCAATGCAGCCTTGCAACACAACGCAGCCCAACAACGCAACGTGGCACAACAATGCAACACAATACAGTACTGAAACACATCGCATCCCTGCACTCACACTCACCCATGCATGTGTCCTCTCTAACTCCAGGTGAATTACTCCACCGGTGCCCTGGCAAAGTCAGTGTACGAGAAGATGTTCATGTGGATGGTGGTGAGAATCAACACCACACTGGAGACCAAGCAGCCCAGACAGTACTTCATAGGAGTGCTGGACATCGCAGGCTTCGAGATCTTCGATGTAAGGAGCAGGGTGGGGGAATAGGTGGGGGAGGAGGGGAGGGTGGGTAGAATGAGCAAGAAGCACTGGCTTGGGGGTAGGGATGTAAGAACGCTGATTGTGGGGGTAGGGATGTAAGAGCGTAGGTTGGGGGGGGTATAGATGTGACCCGTGTATCCTGCCCGTGCTCACGTATAGATGTGAACCTTGGACCCTAAATGCGAAGATAATTCAGAGGCTTCAGACAGTGCAAAGAAGTATGGAGAGATGCATGCTGGGTATTACCCGAAGAGACCGGAAACAGAATGAATGGGTTCGAAACCAAACAAAAATCTGTGACATCATCACACGGGAGAAGACATTAAAATGGCGGTGGGCCGGACACATCGCAAGAAGAAATGACCATCGTTGGACAAAGATGGAACTTGACTGGATTCCGAGATAGATTAAAAGACCAAGACGATGCCCCAAAGTAAGATGGGAGGAGGAGATTAGAGCGACGTGGAGAAGAGCGGCTGTAACCGCAGGACCGGGGGGATCATTGCGGTGGGGGGCTTCATCTGGGAGTGGGGAGACCAGGACTGGAGATGATGATGATAATGTGTGTGTGTGTGTGTGTGTGTGTGTGTGTGTGTGTGT
>WSYH01009885.1:12296-24677 GCA_036426205.1 Ascaphus truei | reverse complement strand
TACCACCTAGTTCGCTGGCTATATCGGAGAGGTCTGCTGCCTAACCTCCTTTCAGAGTGTTTCGGAGACTTCAATAGGAAGCACAACACTCTGACTACTCCTTATCTGGTGTATGGTTCTAAGTACAAGACACATACTTTGTGATCTTGCGACAGCTGCTGAAGCTTATCATAACAGACCCACAGGCTCATTCAATCTTGAACCTGACGGACTGGCACAAATGTATATATATATTTGATCTACATTCTACCAGGCTTAACCACACTCATTTTGAATCTATACATTATTTTAGGTTACATCCCTTAACATTTGGGAGTAGTGTTCTAAGGACATTAAAATTGTAACAGAACAACTACTACTTCTAGTATAATTATATAGTTGTGGGACACTCATACTTACAATAGTGGTTTCTATCTACATTGTTAGTCTGAATTAGGCATACAGCTAAACCTCTCCGTTTTTAATTTACTTTTTAATTTTTTGGTTCACACTACTGCTGCAATAAATATATTTTAATTGTTTATTAATAAATAGTAAGTTTTAATACAGGTACAGGTGTTTTCTTGTGCGGCATATAGGGAACTTCTCTTTATCCTTTTGTTCGACCCTGAAAGATGGCAAGAAGCCCACCCAGAAATACAAGGTAGGTACACTAAGGTAGGCAGCACGTCTTTGGAGGAAAAGACAGGGGTCATATGAGAGGGTGATGAAGGCCAAATAGCATTCCGTTGTTATAAGGAGACCAGCTTGGGGTCTATTAAAGGCTTAGCTATGAAATAGACAGAAGAGGTCCTAGAGAGTTGTGTGCAGCTACTGTATGGGAAAAGTTGCAAGAAATGTGTGGGAGACTGGGATGCACAGGTGCAGGTGCAGATGCAGATAAGGAAAGTATGAGAACAATTGGTGTGACAGGCCCATGCCAGTGTAGTGTTAGGTAAGCCCTGCTACACCATCCACATTCCCTAGGCATACCTGGTTCCTCCTGCACTGGACATAGGGACCTATGCTATAAGTGTAATCCACTTATCTGGGCCTTTTCGGAAAAAAATGCCTACTGCTATTCAGTAAGCCCCGATAAGTCGCCAATAAAAGTATTTTTCGGCATATTTTGTTGGTCAGAAAAAAAAATCTCCAAACGAGCACAAGAAGCCACTTATCACCAAGTTTTCCCATTTGTGCAATTCTAGTAGCAGTGAGTTGGTTATCGAGCCGTTCACTGCTCTAGAATTGAGATTTCCTCACAAAATCCTCCCGCCAGTTAAAATTGACGTGAGGGTGGTGAGAATCTGCCGAGAAGTGGCGAGAGGGGACATAGAATTTTTATTTTATTTTTCCTGCCTCGGATTGATGTTGGAAGTCTCCGGAGCTGATACACATTAATATCAGCACTAGAGACCCCTGTATGAATCAAATGCAATAAAAATGCATTGACAGGCAACTTCATTACCTAAGCGGCTAACTGCTAATGCAATGAATGTGTTAAGGAGCAACAGCAGGTTTATTAGGGGTAGATGGGGTGAGTTAAGGGGGTACTTGGCCCTTCACTCACCCCCTCTGCCCCCAATGAACATTACAATATGTACTAACCACCAATACACATCCCACCCATTCCCTGTACCCCCACATAAAAGCATATTTTATGTTTTTATGCACATGATTGATACAAGAGGCCAGCGGGTGTTGTCGGGTGGTGTCCGTGGGCCTCCAGGTGGTCCCCACGGAAGTCCAGGGGCCCCAAGGGGGTTCCTGGGTTGTCCCCACTGGTGTCTGGGGGCCTCCAGGTGGGCGCTGCGGGTGTCTAGGAGGACCCACATGGGTGCATGTTTTATTTACTATATGCTGCTTGTTGATTTATTTTAAATGGGCAAATGCACTATTATCCATATCTGGATAATAGTAATTTTGCCCATTACTGTACTCTATGCATTCGGGGCGGGAGGGGGGAGTGTATTTATATTCATGTATAGCACTTTTTATTTTTTCGGCACATGATTGGTAGTGCAGGCAAGCGGGGACCCACAGACACCAACAGGGACCACCCGGGGACACCCGCGGGGACCACCTGAGGACCACTTCTGGCCGCTGGTATCAATCCTGTAAATAAAATGTTTTAAAATAATTTATGTGGGGTACAGGAGGTGGGCGGGTTGTGAATTGGTGGTCAGTATGTATTGTAATGTTTATTAGGGTTAGAGGGATTGGGTGAAGGGAGTACTTAGGCCTACCGGTATGGTCGCAGTGGGTTAATCCCTTAATTACCATAGCGGTTACTACCGCTATGGTAATGAAGGGTTAACTCCTCCCGCAACCTTCTCGGCAGGCCTAATATCCCACCCTGGGCAAAGTACCCCCCATTTGACCGGGGGATTTAAATACCTGGGCCTGTAACTCAGGAAGCAGGAGGTCCCTAAGGCTGAAATCAATGCGATTCAGCTCAGAAAACCCCCTGCTCTAGCACACTATAAGTTAAGATGTCATTAAAGTTGCTTCATTATCATAGCAGATAGCCGCTACAGTAATGATTTTTTATTATTTATTTTAATGTGAATACTACAGTATTGTAGCAGGGGGTCTCCAGAGCAGAACCTTGTTGGTTTGAGGTCAGGGGACCCCCTACTTCTGAGATACAGGCCCTGTTATGGGGTACCGGTATCTCCTATGGATTTAAATTCCATGGTCACGTGACGCGTGACATTTAAATGCATAGGATATACCGGCACCCCATAACGGGGCCTTTATCTCGGGAAGCAGGGGGTCTCCGGACCTCAAATCAATGCAGTTCTGCTCCGGAGACCCCCTGCTCAGCATTTATATTAAAAAAATTTGATCGCTGGCGAGATTTGTGCTGGGAAAGGCGGCTCTCTCTGTCGCTGTCAAAACTGGCGTTGTAAACGGCACAGCAATTTATTTTAACAGGTTTATAGCATAGGCCACATAGTGCTTTAGTAACTTGTTAAATTTTGTTGAGTCTCAGCAGCAGTAAATAGAGGATCCCAATGCCAAGGATAGCAAACTCAAGTAGCCCAGCCCAAACTGTACCACACTTGAACCCAGGACAGGACTACTGTACAGTCCATGCTTGAACTAAAAGAGGACTGATAGTTCCCTTTAGGACACATGGACTGTATTCTTTAATCTGTGGCCACAGATTGCTTGTGTTTATATGTTTGAACAATGTTGTGGTGAATTGCATGTTTTGAACCGTTTTTCCTTCCATTTTATTTTTAAATTAAGTTGACATTTTTATACACCTATTTTTCAGGGTGTGAAAAGCTGTACCATTAGGTTATGCAAAGAGATGGGCAAGTCTGGTACAGCAATATACCAAGGGTAACATTCCAGCTAAAGACTATAAAAATTATACTCTTAATTGTGACACATACAGTACCAACAAGTGTGCATGAAATGAGTATATGTGTTAGTAACTGATTTATTAGAAAATCTTCATACATTTGTTTTTTTGAACTCACGATCTTTCTTTTTTTTTTTAAACAGCTCGTATATCTACTTGAACTTTGCATTGGCTGTAAACTTTGCTAATTTGGTGTCAAAATAAGGGTGTAACTTTACGTAAAATTATTCTATTCAGACACCTAGTAGAAATTTTTCCCCAATGAATCCATATTATAGTGAGAAAAGCACTTGTCTATTCATTGGACTTGCTAATCCGACCCAGCCAGTCAAGCATTTTGATGGTCATGAAACTTTGCATTATGTTATGTTCCCTCAACTGATGCAGGGGTATTGAATGTTATATATCTGCAGCAGCTATTTCATATTCATGCACATTGAAACAAAATATGTAGACTTACCACAGATTATATATGAAGCTACTACCATGTTTTGTGCACTTAATGTGAGTTATATCTGTTAAAAGAAGTTAATTTATTATCCCAATTAGAGGTAAATACACATTGTCTGATATGAAATCTAGAAAAGTCAGGGGAGGATATAGAATATTCTTCTGGAGCAGTTATTATAGCTCGTGTAGCATTTTCCAAGGGGGGGAAGGGTGCTAACATTCTAATATAAGGAGATTGAAGAAACATCATCAGACCTTCTTGGACATTTAGCAAAGTTTATACATATATAAATATATTTATATATAAATTATAGATTGAAATGTATTGTGTATTTAATGTAATGTGGATATTTGTGGGTCAAATAAAATGACATATTGTATACTCTAAACATGGAAAATATACAGTATCAATCATTATTGTTTCGCCCTTTTCATAGATAAATGTGCTAGTAGATGGGGACTTGATAACTCAATGTTTTTATATTAATAGTCTTTAATAAATGTTTTATGATACTACCTATCCTGCCCTTTATATGCTCACTCATCGCATACCTTCCATAGTGATTTTATATATATATATGTATGTATGTATATATATATATATATATATATATATATATATATATATATATATATATATACAGTGTTCGACAAACCTATACATTTGCTCGCCCCGGGCGAGTGGATTTAACATCGTGGCGAGCTCCTATTGGCCCAAGCAGCACACGTTTGGTACTAGGTGACGAGTAGATTTTTTTGTGATTTGTCGACCACTGTATATATATATATATTTATATGTATATATATATATATATATATATATAATGAATTATAACTGTATGCTCATTTGCATGTCTTAGGCCGGTCTGCAACCCCGCCATTCACCATTATCACCCAGCACACAGCACTTCCACTGCAGCAAGGGATTCTGGGAAATGACATGCAAATGAGCACACAATGCCACTGTTTGCTTCAAAATCAGTTTAAACATGGTTCCCTATAGGCTTAAGCTTGCTGCATGGTCACAGCTTTAAGCACAGCCAGGGTTAAGATGCATAGCCAGAAAACCCACCCACAGACAGCTGTTTCAACCTTAATGGGTTTCATCAGTGTGTGGTTGGTTACTGGCTATGCAAAGCTGAAGCAATGAGGATGGGGTTTACCATACTTAGTAAGTTATGGTGAGTAAAAAAAGTGACAAAAACCCTCCACAGCAAAGCATTAGCAAAATGGAAATATAACTGTATGCCTATTTTGCATGTCTTAGGCCGGTCTGCAACCCCGCCTTTCACCATTATCACCCAGCACACAGCACTTCCACTGCAGCAAGGGATTCTGGGAAATTACATGCAATGAGACACAGTATATTATATAGATATAATATAATATATATATATATATATATAATATATATATATATTATATAATTGTTAAAAGACAGGCACTCTCTGGGACTCAGAATGAAGAAATGTTTTTATTATATAGATCAACATGTTGGTGCTCCATTTTGTTCACAGGTGTCTTGCCGTGTGTTGTACGTTGTATAAAGATGTGTTTGGGGAGGATATATACTGTATATTACTTGGACACTAGTAAAATTGCACTTTCTCCCCAGAAAAATCTATAGCTCAGGGTCTGGAGGGAGCTAATTCCACCTTTCAGTCATACCTAACTAATGCATCATTATATCCTTGTATTAAAAATAAATGACCCACGTGGATATATATTGTTATAGGGAACACCTCTTTTGCATATCATTAGCAGCAACAGCCTGATATGGTTGAAAACTGCAATCAACTCTGCATTAGTGAGCTTTGAAGATACCCATTAAGTCAATAATGGAGCTCTGAAGATCTAGGCCTAAGTGAGGAGGCTTAGCAATAGAAATGGGCACATTTTTTCTTTGAATCTGAAGCCGCCGTGGATTGGATCGGGTGGAACAGAAGGAAAAGTCCTTGTCAGAACCAGTACAGAAGGGGTCAGCTAAGAGTAGTCTGCTAGGGTCAGTGACTGCCTTATCTCATGTTAGGGAAGCAACCATAGAACCACCATTATGGGAAGGGTAAGTGTTTTGGGTGCTACCCGTACTGCCACTGAAAAAGGCCTAATGAAGTACAGCTGGGCTGTTAGAGTCTTAGTGCAAAGATTCTGCCAGATGGGCTATACATATCCATATCTCCCTGAGAACCTTCTGGGGAGCGCTGAGGAACATAGGATGGAGTGGGTGGAAGAAGCTATAGTAGCACACTTAGCTAATACTACCAGAGACTTCAGATACTGTGATTTTGACAGGGAAAAACATCTACTCAAGCTGTGGGTAGTGGGCCGCAATATACATATAGACTGCCGTGGAATATATATATATCCAAGGCTGAGAGAAGGCGGTGCTATTCTGTCAAAGTACCTGACGGTTAGGGCAATATAACTATAATGTATAATGTATAATGTAACTGTTTCACACGCCCATAATATATATTATCTTTAACTGTGCATGCAATGTCTTGTATATAATGTATACCCTGCTCATTTATGTAACTGTATTTGTAAACATGTATTATTTGTCTTAACTTTGTGCCCAGGACATACTTGAAAACGAGAGGTAACTCTCAATGTATTACTTCCTGGTAAAATATTTTATAAATAAATTAATAAATAAATATGGTTAAGAAGCCTGATCTGGCCCACTACTATTGAGGTATCCCTTGCATAATCACATTACACCCAGGTTCCAGTTGGGGAGGCATATTTGTAATGGTACTGGGTATTGCAATGCGTTAGTATATGCAGATGTTAATGCATGTTGTGTTTAGGTTAATTCAAGGTTGTTGTACAGTATGGGATTACACCTACAGTACCGTTGTCCAAGCGGGGACATTGGAATTTCACCAGGTGGAAAATGTAGCATAGCCTCCTGGCCGCTACCTATTTTCCAGTGTAAGTCCTGTTAGGTACAGGCAGTGGATGGGTTAATTCCTTCAGAAGTGCCTTTCATGCTTTTGCAGCCTTAGATACATTTTGATGTATCCAAGGGCGGGTCTAGCAACAGCCAGAGAGTGTCAGCCTGAGGGGTGGATACTGATTGGGTCACATACTGGATGTGATGGCTTGTCAGTATCCAGATCTGTCTTGTTAGGGGGCAGAGTTACAATCACACCCAAGTTTATAAATACTAGCACTTTCCTAAAAGTAGGTGTGTCTCTTTCCTCCCCTGTGGAGTGAATACCAGCTTCCCTCCATCTCACTAGGAGGCCTCAGGAGGAGCATCATGCAGAGAGAAAGCTATGCAATGCTGTAAGATCACAACCTACAACAAACACCATTGTACCATCACCAGTGTGATTCACTGTCTAAGGATGAAAGAAAGGTGTTAGTATGGACCATCCTTCCATCCAAAGGACCCATGCTGACTGGGGGCACTGCAACCACAAATGAAGTACCCTGTAAACCCTGTTCTGTTCTCCCCACACCACTGTGGAGCAACTCAGCCCTCTTGTTACCTCACAGGTATGCACCTCCGCATAATATGGAGTAGCAGACTTAATCTCACTTAGGGTGGGGGTTCAAGGGCTACACTGTCATATTTACTAAGTAGTGTTCTGCTATAAGGCACCATCAGTGTTGGAATTCACTACAGTCTATTCAAATAAATGGATTGTAAGGTGTCTTCCTGCACCAGACGGTGTCTCATGGCAGAAGGCTTATTAGATATGGTTCTCTATTCCAGGAGAGGGTAAAGTTTTTGTACAGGTTTGAGCACTCAGTTTGAAGTAGAGATCAAACATATGCTGTGACAATGCTGCTAGCAAGCAGCTTGTTTAGTTCAGCAAAATCTTTAGATAGGAAAATTCTCTTGCGAGACCAGAAAGAACGTCCCTTAAAAAAAGATTTGGTGGAGCACATGCGAGACGACTGTGGTGATGGAAGCCTAGTTTGTGAGCTACGTTATCTCTCAGCATTAAAAAGAAGCAAAACATACTGAAAATAGCACGATCGAAGTCACAAAACATAGCAAGTAAAACCGGAACATCCCAGGATGACCACAGGGGCTTTGAGTAAAAGACCTTCCCCAGATCTAACAATTTATTTCCAATCTGCCGAAAAGGCGCGCACGGGCAGATTCGTGGCCCCTACATCAAGCTACGGTTCTGACTCGAAACAGGATTCAAGGAGAGAGTGGAGCAACACTCTGGAGAGAGAAATAGTCACAAGAAGTGACTTAAAGGCAGATTTGAAAAACAATTGTGATCTAAAATCCCTGTTTCACAAAGAGATACAAGAGCTGAGGAGAGATATCACCTCTATAGATGTCTGGATGGATGAGCTGGAATTTAAATTGGATGCCACAGTAAAGTCAGAACTCAAAATCAAAAAGTCGAAACTCTTACTTAAAAAACATCGCAGATAGGCAGGAGGATTCTGAGAACAGAGACAAGATGAACAATGTAAGAATCCGTTGAGAGCCGGAAAATATCACAGACATCGAGGAGTTCATTTCAAAATGCCTGACGTCTGTTCTGCCTGATTAAACAGAGGCCGAGCTGCATCTAGATAGATGCCACTGGGCCTTGCGTTCTAGGCCTCAACCAAATGATGCACTCACGGATATAATTATGAGGTTCCACTTCTTCACAATAAAAGATGCCCTTAGTCAAATTGCAAGAAATTCTATGGGATTCCAATATATGGAATTTGAGGGAATTTTGTTGCAAGTTTTTCAGGATATTTCTCCAACTACTTTGAGCAAGAGATGCACTCTTCAGCCCATCATGAAACTCCTACGGGAAAATGGCATGTGGTATCGATGGACCTTTACCTTTGGATTGCTGGTGTTTTAGAGTGGTAATGCTTTTATCATAAAGAATCTTAAGGAAGGGGCGAGTTTCCTTTGAAAATTAGAGAAGATGAGGGGTACAATGGTTTGTACACCAAAAGAAATTCACTTATATGCACACTAACCAAAATTTAAAATCTAACCTTTAATAATCAATCTTAAAACATATATACCAATATATAAAGTGAAAACATATAAAAAGAAATAAATAAATAACTAGTGCAACCATACAGTCTTAGTATACAGTATATGCTCAATGCTGGAAAATAAGAGACTGCAGGGATGCATATCACAGCCTGAGTGAGCAAAAAAAGCCCACTACTGCATTGATCAGCCTAATAGATAATAACCTTCATAAGGGTGGTTGGCTAAAAGTCTTGAGGCAGAACCTAGACAGTACTGCAAGTCCTGCCTGGCCACTACCCTATTTTTATATATAATTGGGCTGCTAATGAATGGCTGCCTAGTACTGTATTAAACACCCCCATGAAGGGGGCTGACATCACCAAACACGCGTCCAACGCGCATTTCCCTCCTACTACGGAGCTTCCTCAGGGACAAAATTTTGTAAAATTTTTACAAATTTATACAAATTTATACAAATTTTTGTAAAATTATATAAAAATAGGGTAGTGGCCAGGCAGGACTTGCAGTACTAGTCTAGGTTCTGCTCAAGACTTTTAGCCAACCACCCTTATGAAGGTTATATACTATTAGGCTAATCAATCAGTAGTGGGCTTTTTTGCTCACTCAGGTCGATATGCATCCCTGCAGTCTCTTTATTTTCCAGCATTGAGCATATATACTAAGACTGTATGGTTGCACTAGTTTATTTATTTATTTATTTTATATGTTTTCACTGATTATATTGGTAATATATGTTTTAAGGTTGATTATTAAAGGTTAGATTTTAAATTTGGTTAGTGTGCCATATAGTGAATTTCTTTTGGTGTACAAACCATTGTACCCTCTCATCTTCTCTGATTCACTTCAGTTCACAGTTGCACCTACCTCTCATTATCAATTTTATTATTATTATACCCTTATACACATTTAGTATGGTTTAGTCGATCACTCCCTTACCCCCCGCCTTCTGTCCTTTGAAAATTAGGAATAAAGGACAAATGTACTTACCAGGCTGAAGAGAAGTCCTCACCCGAGCTGTCCTGGAGAGACGTGGGGGGCTCGACACGAGGCAGGGAAGAAATAGCGGCTAATTGAGTCCAAATAAGAGATTAAAGAGACAGGGTTACATTTCAGACAATTTTAGCCTTTTCATTAAAATCACAGTACTGTTCCTATATTCAGTCTTTGCATTTCTTACCTGTCAAAAAGGCGGTTCGGGTTTTCCTTCCCTATCGGGGCAAGGGCGGACCCGATTCAGCAGAAGCCGGTTCAAGATTAAGTCACAGCTTCTGCAGAGTGGAGAGAGGAGAAGGCTCATCCCATTGAGGAGATGGAAGAGACAGAGGGTCCAGAGAGAAGTTCCAGGAAGGCAGAGATTTCCAAGTATTTTCCTTTCATGATGGAGGGCTCCGCTGGAGGTGGGGGGCAATGGCGGAAGGAGACATACTGGATTTGTAGGTTAAACACTCACACTACATGGACTGAATGAGTGCTTAGACACCCACTGTATATATTTACTCATGCATTTTCACATATTATGTTAATGTCTGTGGAAATATATATTCAAGATCCTCTGCAGGCGGGAAACATTTTGGATCCACCAGTTGGGTACCCTGACCCCTGGGGGATTAAATGAATGCCTGGATGTTAGCACATTGGTTTAGCCTTCCTTGTGGACGCCTCTCCCTGTTCTTTTGCCTCCTCTGCAATCCTCTAAGTCATCTTTTTCTCTGAATCCCACCTGGATCTTTCCCTGATCTTGGAGTTTTTATTATTATATTTTTTATCATTATAATTTATCCATTTATACAAAAGATTTTAACATATATATATGTTTTTTGTACCCTTTTCACATATATTGTAGTTTCACAGTAGATATACTTACACTTCACACTAGGGCCCGCATTACTGTATGTATTCATTATTAGTTTATAATAATTTTTTGAACATTTAGCCTTATAGTTTATATAACACACATATATATACATTTAATTTAATATATATTTTTTATGGGTTCTATTGCACAATAGATAGTCAATTACTTATAATATCTACATATATTTATTAGTAATTGGGACACCATATATTCTTATTTACACTTTCAGTGCACCTTTTTCACATTGTAGTCTCTTCCTTATATTGAGGATTCAACATTTAGGTTTATATATATAGAATATCTTCTTTTATAGGAATTTTCGTTATATTCATTATAGCTTAGGTACACTGCTATAATAGATACCATTATATAATTGAGTTTTCTCTTTTCTATGGTAACAACAGTTATTCTTAAATGGGATATACTCAATACTATTTAGTACAGATCTAATTATTGTTTGGTTCTAATATATAATTTTCATTGCATGTTTAGTTTGCATTTTCTTATACATTGTTCTAAATTATTTTTCTTATACATTGTTATAAAGTTTTGTATTGTATTTTTGATGTGGTATATTTTGTGCAATCTAATTAGTATGGTATTAACATATACTATTAGCCGTTCATGCTACTTAATAGGCTTATTGGTTCTATCTATTTAATAATTATGTATTCATTATTAGTTTATAATAATTTTTTGAACATTTAGCCTTATAGTTTTTATAACACATATATATATATATATATATATATATATATATATATATATATACATTTAATTTAATATATATTTTTTATGGGTTCTATTGCACAATAGATAGTCAATTACTTATAATATCTAGATATATTTATTAGTAATTGGGACACCATATATTCTTATTTACACTTTCAGTGCACCTTTTTCACATTGTAGTCTCTTCCTTATATTGAGGATTCAACATTTAGGTTTATATATATAGAATATCTTCTTTTATAGGAATTTTCGTTATATTCATTATAGCTTAAGTACACTGCTATAATAGATACCATTATATAATTGAGTTTTCTCTTTTCTATGGTAACATCAGTTATTCTTAAATGGGATATACTCAATACTATTTAGTACAGATCTAATTATTGTTTTGTTCTAATATATAATTTTCATTGCATGTTTAGTTTGCATTTTATTATACATTGTTATAAATAATTTTTCTTATACATTGTTATAAAGTTTTGTATTGTATTTTTGATGTAGTATATTTTGTGCAATCTAATTAGTATGGTATTAACATATACTATTAGCCGTTCATGCTACTTAATAGGCTTATTGGTTCTATCTATTTAATAACAGTATTGGTTTCTCTCAGCAATTACATGTTTATTTATCCAATGATCTAATTATTTATTTAATTGTTCCTCTCAGTGTGTCACTTCCAACTTGTTATTGGAAGCTAGTCTGGCTTCAATCACCTTCAGTATAGCATTCAGCTGATTGTTACGCAACCATTAGGGTATATATATGTGGCTGTGTTACTCTCCTTCATTACCCTTTGAAAAAGTCACCCGTGTGTGACGAAACGCGTCAGGGAGCGTCATCACGTCGAGACGCATAGACACTACGTCATCACGGAGTGCAGGAGACAACTTACTCGAGCGCCAGACGCCACAGAGACCTGCCAGCAAGGTTTCTATCTTTGGGATCTCTGGAACTCTATTTTGAACTTTCCATTTCCCTGAACTTCTTGCTAGAGCGTGGCTCCTTCATCCT
>WSYH01009884.1:0-24679 GCA_036426205.1 Ascaphus truei | reverse complement strand
GGTTCTAATCAGGAGCTCAGTCACTGGAAGCTTTACAAATTTAGTCTTGGTCCCAAATACCATTGTTACAGTCTTGTCAGTGTTTAAAAACAGTTTGTTTTGGGAAATCCAGTTTTCGAGTCTCAAAAAGTCAGACTGAAGTATTTGTTTAAGGTCAGAGAGGCTATGGCTGTGTGCTTGGCGACAAGCCGACATCAGGAAGGGGATGGTGGTCTCGGCAGTGCCCGGCGTTTTGACTTCTTCCTTGTTGGAAGGACTGCTCCTTTCGTGACACTTGGCAGTTGCGCATGGAGGGGCCGTAGTTTCCCCGTTGTTCCAATCTCCCTCTTTGGGTCTCTGCAAGTGCTGGTGAAGTTGGATCCGTCGGGTCCAGGGCACTCGACTGATCCTCGGCCCCAAGGAAGTTCTCAACAAGTCGGACCGCCAAAGCTAGGGTTTCAGCAGCATGGCGTTTTACCCACGAGCGTGCGGAAGGGGGTATTATCTGTAGGAATTGTTCCAACACCACTTGCTCAAGAATTGCCTCCTTAGTGCGCTCCTCGGGCTGTATCCAGCGAGTACACAAGTCCAATAACCGCTGAACGAGGACCCGGGGTCTCATCTTAGCGGTGTACTTCAGGTTCCGGAACTGCTGCCGGTAGGTCTCTGGGGTCAGACCTAAGCGATCCAGTATGGCGGCTTTTACGTATTGGTAGTCCATTGCCTGATCTGCTGGGAGGCCCTGATATGAGGCCTGGGCTTCTCCTATGAGGAGTGGGGCCAAAGCAGTTGCCCAGCGATCTGCAGCCCAGCCCTGAGCTTCGGCAACCCTTTCAAATGTCAGTAGAAAAGCCTCTGGATCCTCGTTCGGAGCCATTTTCCTCAGGAGGACCGGGGGTTTGTTTGCAAGTTCTGGACTGGCAGACCCCTGGAATTGGGTCAGCAGCTTGGCCATCTTCTCATCCTGTGCTGCCTGCTGCTGGGTTAGGAGCTGGGTTTGCTGCTGCAATAGTAGTTGGGCCTGCTCCTGCATTAACAGTCCCTGCTGTCTGGTCTGCTCGCACAGAAACTCTTTTAAAAATTCTTCAATTTTTCTCATTTTTGTGTGTGTGTGTGGCCCTTCAACTGCAGGGGCCTCTCAAAATCCCGGCACTTCTGACACCTTATGTTGCAGGGTACATGCAACCACACACGCGGGTTCTCTTGATAAGGCTTCTTTATTGAGCCTTAAAAATATACAGCACACAAAAACAAAATAGCTTCTCTTCAGCATACAAAAACAAAATAGCTTCTCTTCAGCAGACAAAAACAAAATAGCTTCTCTTCAGCATAGAAAACAAGGCAGCTTCTCTTTAGCATGCAGGACACAGACAGTTCATCACACATGTACTTTGAAAAATAGACCTTATAGCAGTAATCTCTTCAGTATTTCAGTCCTGTCTTCTGACCAGCTAGCTTGCATGTGTGTACAGCCTGGGTGTTTTAAAACACCTTGATTATGCAGCTGGGGTCAGACTAATTAAGCAGCCCTTCTCAACTGAAACTTAACCTCGTCACTGCTGCACTGCAAGCCTAAACATAGGTTTGCCAGGTATATGGCTGGTGACGTTCATTCACCCTGTCACATGGTTTAATACTGTAGTTATTTTCATGTGTACAGTAGTCATAATGTACGGTTCCCCATGTCATGCCCTTTCTCTCCAAACGCCCCAAAAATCTGGATTGCATAATGTATGGTTCGATTGTAAATATATAATGTTGTCTCTTTCTTTACAGACCAAGATATCCAAGAAGCACCAGCCATTGCGAAGAAGAAAAAGACAAGATTGTAAATTTTGAAGAAGAGCCGACTTTGTATTCTTGTATTATTATTTTTTTCCTTTATTATCCTGTACAAATAAATGTTTTCATTCTTTCAATATACTTTTTGGTGTGTTTATGTTTTTACTGTTTAGACACTTACAGTAGTACTATACATAAAGTACTGATGTCATTTAAATATACTGTATCTTTGACATACACTATAAAAATCTTTAAAATACGTTGCATTTACTGTTTACATACACTTACAGTACAGTGAGGAAACACACTGTATCTTACTGTACAGTAATGTAATTCTGAACAAGGTTACATAATGACACGCATGCGCAGAAATGTGATGACACGCATATGCGTTTCAAAAAGGTTCCAATTTTACATTCGCATGCGCAGAAATGTGATGACACGCATATGCGTTTCAACAAGGTACCAATTTGACATACACGCATGCGCAGAAATGTGATGACATGCATATGCGTTTCAAACAGGTTCCAATTTAACATAAACACATGTGCGGATTATATATTTTACATTCGGAAGTAGAGCGAAGTTGTTTTTTTGTATTATTCGTTTTAACTTTATTATCCTGTACAAATAAAACATTTAATTCCTTAAAAATACTTTTTGTTGTGTGTGTTCATATTTTAAATCTTCTACAGTTCGAGAATTTTTGTATGGCTAAAAGCTAAGGAGCACCAGAAAGAACTTCTTTCCCATATACTGTACTGTATACAGTATGAACTCATATTTTTAATCTTCAAATTACAATTACACACACACTTAAAGTACTGTACAGGAATAAAAGACAGATTGAATTGCAATTAGATTTTTAAGACAACAACTCGCGATCGCTCACTTGAGTTTCTCAATGGTATTGCAGACAACGCTAAAATGCAATTTTCTGCACTCGATCAAAACACTAGTAAACACGCGTCTTAACGCGGGAATATCTCAAGAAATCTCGAACCAACACTTAGTCCTGGGGGAGAACACTTAAAGTCCTTTTGAGATGTCCTACACTTCCCGACCCCTGTGGATAAGTAACACCAGGGGGGAGACAATATGCTGATCAAAGGAGCCATGACTCACCCCATTTAATATGCAGACCGGGTCTCACAACTGGGTGATAACCATTTCGCTTGTCAAAGCTGACACCCTGAGACAAAGCTTTGACAGTCCACTGACACTTCAGCCAGACTCACTGTCTCCAGATATTCGGGGCCCTTTTTACTAAGCAGTGCTACCAAGCTGCTCACTAAGCACGCTCAGAGTTACCTGGGCTGGCCTTATGACCATTTCCCACGTTACCTGGCAGGATCTGATAGGAGGAAGATAATTATTTTCCAATCCAATGAGGCTCATGTTAAAAACCAGGTCCCTTAGCTTTAAAAGGTGCTGCAGCCTCATCCCTGGGCTGTTCCTTATGTCCTGAATTCATGGGTGAACTGCTATCCCTGCGTCGGGATATTTCGCCCTATACCATCTTATAAGTGTTTTTATCCCATGTTATTCGTTTTACTGCGTGTGTTATTCTGAAAAGAAATAAACGTACAGGTTTATTTTATCGCTGTCTCGCTCCAATCAGTTCCCAGTGATTTTGTGTTGATAAGTTCTGTTCCACCATGACAGGCTTATATTGGTGGCAGTGGCGGGATAATATTGAGCCTGTGTTACAGTTTACTGCGGGACTCTAACACAGTGGGAGCACGCATAGATTGCGAGCTCCTAAGACAAGCGATAACTGATACACACATTTCACGAGATATAACGCAAGATAAAACACTGTTCCTTTCTCCCTATACCTGAGTCCAACATCGCAGCATAAGTGAACATACAGGACCGTACTTTTCCTGGACCAGAGCACAGATTGTGGAAAGATGTACAGGTTATGGACAACAGACCGATACACGGCCTAAAGTACAGCTGGAGCAGTAGAAAAAACAAATAGGTAGCGCTATATCCCACAGTGAGCTGGCAGCCGGTGATATAACCCTGACCCCTAGTCAGGCTATAGAAGTGGAAAAGAAGTTATATCAGTGGCGCTCAACACTGTAATGATCAAAGCAATTCTAATAGATATTATAAAATATATATTATAAAATATACAACCAGAGCCACGGAAATCGCCCGTCCGATTGGATGCTCCACGTGGTAAGGGTAAACATGTAAATATACAAAGAAATCAAATCATAGCATATTACTGTAAAACATACACATACATAAACAAACAACACTTAACAAACGCTGAGAACAACAGGTAACTACTCACAATGGCATTTAATATGGCATATCATTAATATCATAAAATACACTTATTACACATAAAATAGTACATAAAAACATATATTAGGTTCAGGCAAGATTCTCCAACTCGGTGGGGGTACCTGCTTACCGAAAACAGGATGTAATCAGGCAATGGATAATTCAAAGAGTATCCCCTCTTATGGATAGCTGCTGCTGCTGCTGCTGCTGCTGCTGCTGCTGCTGCTGCTGCTGCTGCTGTTGTTAACACCTGGGCTCAGACGAGGAGTCTATTATGGGCAGGGACAGATTTTTCCAGCTAGCTGCGTCTGCCTCAGTCCTCTCCCAGCACTGCAGAAGCTCCAGGACCACACACAGAGATACTTCCTGGTCTGCCCGCACCACGTGCACCAAACACAGCAATGCTGAAATGTTGGATATTCCTACGCCAGCATGTGCTTTCCCACAGCTCACAGCTCACAGCTCCCAGCTTCGGAAGGGTACAGCACTCACACCCGAGTAGTGGGGACCTCACAGAACCACCCTACGCGTTTCGAAAGTCTTGCTTTCTTCCTCAGGGGTTCCTAAGTCCACAGCTGGAGCAGGACTTAGAGGATCATGAAGCCAGATGGGCTCAATGGAGGGGGCATGGCCCCTCAGCTGCTGTTGCAGCGGACACCAACCAGCCCGGAATGCAAGGGGTTAACTCAGCCCCTGGGCTACAAGGACATGGTAGGAGAGCAGGTGACCACCTGGATCTTGGTGGCTTGGCACCAGTGGAGGCAGAGAGACCGGCTGTTGTGATTGCCGGACTTACCCTCCCTGAGCTCATTTCTCTCCTGGCCGCAAGGGGAAAAGGGGCCACGACAGCAGAATGTATCCAGATGCTGGTGGAGGCACCCTCCCACTCCCCCTTTGCTATAGAGGAGTATGTGACCAGCAGAGCCTTGGTGAGCAAGAGAGCAGCCCCCAGAGAGGTAGCTATTCCGGCTATGGGGGCCAAGTCTACAACTCTGTGGACTCTCAAACCTACGGTGGGCAGCAAAGTGCCCAATACTGGGGAGTTCAAATGTGAGAAACGGTGCTATCATTGGAACAAGGTTGGCCACATCAGGCCCCACTGCCCAAACCATGAACGGTCTGGGAGACCCCATCAGGGGCAATGTTCACAAGCTGCGGGGCCAGTAGCCCGTGTCCGGCTGGCCCACACAGAGGAAGCAAGCACAGCCATGGAGCCAACCCTCAGAGGGACGTCCCATGGAGATCCTGAGCGGAGGATATCCAGTTGCACTAGTTGAGGTGCAGCCTGCTGATGTCCTGAAAAGGCACCCACGGAGGGTTACCTTTGGTGACCGGTAAGCAGGCAGCTTGCCAGATTTGGGTGTTGCTGTTATTCTGGTGCAGCCAGAAAATTTGCTCCTGGGCACCGGGGTGCAAAGAACCATGCCTGATGGAGGGCTGCGGTCATTCCAGAGTGCCCAGATCATTTTGGATGGGGGTGCCAATCATGGCATGAGGGAGGTGGGGGGTTTGTCCAGGGTAACTGCTGACGTGCGCCTTAGCAATAATCTGGAGCCTGTGATCTGTGTGGTTGCTGCGGAATTGCCTGCTGTTGCGGCAATTCCTAGGAGCCTGTCATCCGGAATCACAGCAGAATCAAATCCTGCCCCCCTGCATTTGGGACCCACGGTTCCAGTGGCCTCTGCAGAGACCAGACAGGTAAGCCAGACAAAGTCGCAGACTGATACTGACTTATTGTTGCCTTTACCTGCTCCTGTTCCCCCTGACTTAGAGACTAAAGGTGGGGGGATAGTGTTAGGAGCAGAGTTTAGGGATGCAGTGCAAGCTGACCCCAGCTTAGAAGGTAGGAGACTGCGGGCGTCCGCGTCTTGGGAAAGTGAGGGATCAGGCCACTGGTTGTGGCACGGCGGGCTCTGGGTTAGGGAGCCAGAATCTACCAGGTTAGACCGAGTCTGGACAGGTAGAGGGGAGCTAGTGGTAGCTGGGGAGGAGAGGCAGCAGTTAGTGCAGGTAGCCTTCCCCATTCCACTGGCGGGCCATCAGGGGGTCTCTCGGACTAGAGCCCAGCTGTTGCAGCCTTACTCTGGGTGGGAGGCATCAGGGCCAGTGGCCATCTTTGCTGATGATACTAAATTGTGTAAGGTAATAGAATCAGAGCAGGATGTAATTTCTCTTCAGAAGGACTTGGAGAGACTGGAAACGTGGGCAGGTAAATGGCAAATGAGGTTTAATACAGATAAATGTAAGGTTATGCATTTGGGATGCAAGAATAAAAAGGCGAATTACAAATTAAATGGGGATAAATTGGGGGAATCCTTGATGGAGAAGGATTTAGGAGTGCTTGTAGACAGCAGGCTTAGCAATAGTGCCCAATGTCATGCAGTAGCTGCAAAGGCAAAATATCTTATCTTGCATTAAACGGACAATGGATGGAAGGGAAGTAAACATAATTATGCCCCTTTACAAAGCATTAGTAAGACCACACCTTGAATATGGAGTACAATTTTGGGCACCACTCCTTAGAAAAGACATTATGGAACTAGAGAGAGTGCAGAGAAGAGCCACCAAAGGAATAAAGGGGATGGACAATTTAACTTATGAGGAGAGGCTAGCTAAATTAGATTTATTTACATTAGAAAAGGAGGCGTCTAAGAGGGGATATGATAACTATATACAAATATATTCGGGGACAATACAAGGAGCTTTCAAAAGAACTATTCATCCTACAGGCAGTACTAAGGACTCTGGGCCATCCCTTAAAGATGGAGGAAAGGAGATGTCACCAGCAACAAAGGAAAGGGTTCTTTACAGTAAGTGCAGTTAAAATGTGGAATTCATTACCCATTGTCACGGTAGACCAGGTCTTACCAACACATTAATACCGGGATTCTGGATTGAGCACACAACATGGTAATTTATTTACTTTTAGGACAAACACAATATTCACAATTACAGTCAATAAAACACTTACTGGGATGGGGAAACAAAATCAAATGTCCACAGAACGAAACAAAGTCTCTGGGCCCCCCTGCACGTATGCAAGTGGGTGCGCGATTTCAGTCTTTCGACAGTCCTTGGCTAGGGGCGCAACTTACCACCCCTATATCTTCGCCGAAGGGAAAGATTTCGTAATGTCCTTACAGGACTCGTTTGGGAATCCTTAGCTCAAACGAATTCTGGAAGAGGGGTGCAATCCTTGGTTACGATGTAGTTAACCCCTCACACTCCGGAACCGCTGACGCTGTAACTTGGACGCTTCTTGGAAAAGCTTAGGTGAATCTCCTTACAAGATGGAACTCTTAGATGGAACTGATGAATCTAACTTTCTGATTCACTGCATGACTTTTTTTTTTTTTAAACTTCCCTTGTCCCATCTGTTAACATGTGTAGCCAATCTGTGGCGTGGGAATTAGCTCCCTGGCCACACACATACTTTTGCCAGGTGGATAACTCCTGGCTTCAGAACAGTGACTGACCATGTGCCACAAAATGTCATCTTCCCCCACTTGACACTCGCATAACTAGACATCTGTCAGGCCAAAATGTTCACCTCTCCTCCTCCCCAAGTAACACCTTACAATGTCTCCCCAGACATGCCGGAGTCAACTCCACGTGATGCCTTAGAAGTCCGGAACTTAAATTATGACTCACTGTATGTTACGCCGGTGCTGCCCGCAGACCAGACCTGTCCCCTGTGCTGAGGTGGGACGTAGGGATACACGCACCCGCAGCAAAGGGAGCGCGTCCGGAGTGTGGTGTTAGTGTTGCCAGGCCAGGTATAGTAATGAAGACAATACTTGCCGGTACCGGTAGTAGAGGAGGAGTAGTATTTGCCGTTGCCAAGATCAGGGATTGGAGAGTTGCGGATGGTCGAAGGTACAAGCCGTGTTACAGAGACGCCAGAAGTCACGAAGTCCAGGTAGAGCCGAAGTCGAGAGCCAGAGGGGGTAGTCGTCCAATCCGCGTCAATACCTGAGGAGTCACTGAGAGAGTATACCAATGCTTCCATACAGAACTATGTCGAGCGACGAGTGATGGGAAGCACAGGCATAATAAAGCTGGACAGGCCAATGGGAAAAGGGGGCAGGCCTGGAGGACTGCAAAGAGTCTTCCCTGATAGGAGGGAGGTGTTACAGCCCAGCTGAGTGTAGTTATTGATTTGCATGGGACTGTGTGATGCTTGGGGGCGACGCCTCACTGCAGCAGCAGTTAAAAGTGCTCTGTTAGGCGTGTGCTCTGTAAGCTGGGAATGCATGCACATAACGTCTGGAGCTGGCGTGCGTGTGCGCGTGGATTCGGTGACTGACGCACATATGCGCATGGGGTCAGAGACAGACGCACGTGTGCGCATAGAGCGCAGAGCTGGGGACACACGCAGAGGCTGCGGTTCAACAGGCACCTCTTCGGTTGGTGCAATCCTGTGATGGCGAGGAGCCAGAGTGCCAGTGGCAGACAACGGAGGTATGTGGGAATTGCGCTGCAGACGCTTGGACGCCTGAGTACCGACGGGAGGTGAGTAATGGTCGCGCTGACGGCGCTTAGACACCAGATTCCTTACACTGTACTGGTGAATCCCAAATGTGTCTACTAACAAAAGGTTTGACACCTCTACGTCCTGGCCTTTGAAGCTGAGATGAGCAGCCCCCTATACTGCCTATGTAAATGGGGTTCATAGCCATGCTCAATTACTTCCTCTGACATTCCTTCAAACATATCAAGCTTGGGGGATGGTTAAAACCCATTCTCTTTTCCCTTATTCAAAAACATTGTTACCATGATTCATACATTTAACACATTATATGATTTTCCCCCTGAACCCCTAAACTGGACTCAGGGTACCTGGGCATTACTTGGGTCATGTCCCTTTTATCCAAGGAACCCTGTGTAAGGTGTGGGTATTTATTAACCCCTTGTCCCCATTTTAATAAAACAAACCTCAGTCATACACATTCGCAGGACTGCAGCCAGCAGTTGGTTGCGGAGCTGACACTATACGCTTTAACTCAAAATGTAACCCCTACAACTCTCTCCACATTATCCCTGGTGAGAGAGTTACGGAACCCCTCACTGGGTCCTGGAGCTCGGGCATATCCCAGGACCTGGAATGTAACCCTGTCCGGTTTTACTGCCCTGGTTTGTGCTGAAGCAGGGGGATTTGGCGGTGAGCTGCAACCTGCGATCCAGGGAGGATTTTAGTTGGCGGTCTGTGTTCCTCATGTCCTCAGGAATCTGCATGGATTCCTGAGTGCATGTTTTGGGGTAACACGCAACATGGGCCCCCCATCTACCCAAACACACCCTGACAACAGTTTACCGTAAAATCATCCCTGACTCACGCCCGGCACATCCCCGCTGGCTGGCACTCCTGCAACAGTAAAACAACATACATCTTTATTATACCAACAGTCATATACCACAATTGGGTAGAAGAGCTGACACTCACAATTCCCCACGGGCACATTTTCATTCATTTTAACTGCCGCTAGCTTATTGGC
Organism: Ascaphus truei; assembly: GCA_036426205.1. NCBI lineage: Eukaryota > Metazoa > Chordata > Amphibia > Anura > Ascaphidae > Ascaphus > Ascaphus truei. Next base: position 15,125 of record WSYH01009884.1, on the reverse strand, counting down.
TGCAAAACAAGGACAAAAACCAATGGTGTAGGGGAAAACATGATATTAGAGTGAAAATACATTTTAACCCCTTCAGTCCCAACATGGATTAGGGTTAACCAGCCGGGCATAATACCTTTATTATTGGCCTGGTTAACCCCTCCCGCCACACCCATGGAGACTGTGATGGCAGATACAATACATTTGTTCAAAAAAAGGTTGGACTGGCCCAGAAGGGGGGAGGTGAGCCATAGAGGGGGGAAGACGGCCTGTGAGGGGGATGGATGGCCCGAGAGGGGGGGGGAAGATGGCATGGGAGGGGCGACCAAACGTTAGGGAACCTAGAGCCACATATAGAGGAGCGGGAGGAAATGAGGGACCGCACAGTAAAACACTAAGATATGGGACATGGCGAGGGAAGAAGTCTAGAGGGGAGAGGAGAATTGGGGGCCAGTTAGGAGAGGCACATTAACGGAGGGCAAAGGTGTAAACATCCAAAGTTAGGTACACAAGTTCAAAAGCATAGAGTTACTTAAGGTTGAATAAATAGTAGTGCATTTTAAACTCAAAGTAGGCCGATGGAGTGGTAGGGAGGTCAGATCTCCACCGGTAGGCATGTGCCGAAGAGGCAGTAGGAAGGACACAACAGGTCCTGCTGCCCAAGTCCCTGGGGATCAGGGGCTGCTAGACAGTCCGAGTCCTGGACCCGGGAGGGAGGAGGCTCCAGGGTTCTGTAGATACCCCAGGGCATCTGTGCTGAGATCTACCCAGGCCAGTAAAGGCACGGAGTTAACTGTTATGTATATATGTGTCCCTATGTTGTCTCTACTGTGTGTCTCCCCCCAGCCCCCACTTCCATAGGTTTCTGCCTGAAGGGCGACGAGAAGAACTTACAGCATGGACAGCGACATCCGACCTGGCATAGCAGATGGCGTACGAGACAGAGCCGGCTAAGGGTGAGCAAGAGTAGATACGCACTCACAACCCACAAATGCCTGTAACACTTCTTACACAAAATGTAAAGGGTTTTAACAGCCCCAGGAAGAGAAGTATTGCCTTCGCGGAGTTTAAGAGAAGGAGGCCGGATATCCTGTTTCTTCAGGAAACACACTATAGTGTTAGTAACAGTCCCAAATACTTAGATAAAAACTACAGGCAGTTCTACCTGGCCTCTGCGAGGGTGAAAAAGAGGGGGTCTCGGTCTTGTTCAGCAACAAAATGCCTTTCCAATTAGAAAAGATAAAGCGGGACACAAATGGGAGGTATATTATTTTAGTGGGAGTGGCCCAAAAATGCAGGATCACACTAGCAAATATCTACGCTCCATGTGAGAGCGACCCACAGTTCTACCAAAATTCTTCGCAACCCTAGAAAGAATAGCGGAAGGAAATATAATATTGGCAGGAGACGTCGACAGGACCCTAGACCCTTCCCTAGACAGGACGACACAACAGAAAAAAGGATTTTGCAAAGACATTATGGCCCTACGCAGAGGCCTTCAAAACGGGAATCTGGTAGACATTTGGAGGGAGCAGCACCCAGGGGAAAAGGGATACACGTTTTACTCACATCCGCACGACAGTTACAGCAGGATCGATTACATCTTTGTGTCCAATAGACTGGTCCCCCAGATCACCTATACCAGGATCCATGATATTTCATGGTCAGATCATGCGCCCGTCGAGCTGGGGTGTGCACAAATCAAACTAGATAGCCCGGGAGCAAACTGGAAACTTAACAAAGCAATTATTAAGATTCCAGAAGTGATACAGTCAGTCACAGAAGAATTAATGCAATTCTTTAAGATCAACGGAGGCAGTGTGGAATCCCATATCACCCTGTGGGAGGCTCATAAGGCCACGTTGAGAGGGACTCTAATTGGCATAGCAGCGGGGAGGAAAAAACAAAAAGAAGCTAAATTATCATTACTGAGGTCTAAGCTACATGAGCTCTCTATCCTACATAGCAGGACAGGTAGAGAAGAAACATTAAAGGAGCTAAGGGACGTAAGAACTGAACTTAACCTACTCCTTACCTCCCAGGCCGAGAAATCATTGAGTTGGACAGTGAGGAAATTCTATGATAAAGCAAACAGGCCGGATACCTTGCTAGCTAACAAGATCAGAAATAGGCAACCAAATTATAATATACACTCAATTCGGAATCGAAAAGGAGAGTTAACCTCCAACCCCAAAAATATAGTGGAAGATTTTAAGTCATACTATGAAAAGCTATATAACGGGGAAAGGTGATTCATAACGTAAAGACGAGTAGCGCTCTATAGAGCTTTCTAGCAGACTCGGCTTTACCAAGGTTGGAACGGTTGGAGCGCGAGGCACTTCAGGTAGCTTTTACAATAGAGGAGCTGAAAGAAGTGATACAAAGCCTGAAACCCTCTAAAGCCCCAGGCCCAGACGGGTTCTCTAACCTCTATTACAAAAGATTCATTAAGATTCTGGCACCGCACATGCTAAAGATGTTCAACGCAGTCCTTGCAGGGGAGCCATTCCCGAGCCAGATGCTCCATGCGTCAATCTCCTTAATTCATGAAAGAGATAAAGACCCCTCAAACTGTCAGAGTTAGAGGCCGATCTCCCTAATCAATTCGGACGTCAAAATATACGCGAAATTATTGGCCAATAGACTGAGCGCTGTTCTGCCGAGGCTGATCCACCCAGATCAGGTTGGTTTCATTAGAGATAGACAAGCGGCCGACAATACCAGAAGAATTATAGATATAATTGATTACATCAATGCCAACCAGATCCCAAGGATAGTGTTAAGCTTAGATGCAGAGAAGGCCTTCGACAGAATAGACTGCCATATCTCGAGGCCACGCTTAAGGCCTTTGGCTTCGGAGACAGAATCTTAGGGGCAATAAAATCGCATACGCAACACCGGCAGCGAGGGTTCTACATCAGGGCTTCCCCTCAGAGCTGTTCAGAATTAAAAGTAGTACAAGGCGGGGATGCCCACTATCGCTCCTGCTGTTCGCCCTATGCATGGAGCCACTCGCGGCACAGATCAGAAGCAACAAGTACATCTCCGGAATCCAAATTTTATCACAAACTCGCAAAGTGGCTTTGTATGCGGATGATGTCATTTTGACCTTATCGAAGTCTCTAACCTCGCTACCCAACCTTTTCCATCTTCTAGACAAATTTAATAAACTGTCTGGATTTAAAATTAACCAGTCTAAGTCTGAAGCTCTGAGCCTGAATATTCCAAAAGAGACTGAGAAATTGCTAGAACTCAACTTTAATTTCAATTGGCAACCTAACGCTATAAAATATCTTGGAATAAAATCTTCTACCCCGGTTATTATATCTATTCCAAACTCTCCTAATACCCGTGGTAATATCAGACATAATGTCTTTGCAATCACAGATCACAGATCTCTAAATTCATTTGGAAAAATAAGAAACCACGGATCAAAGCAAGGATCTTACAAAGACCTAGGGAGAATGGTGGCCTGGCGGTGCCCTGCTTGGTTGCTTACTATAAGGCGGCCCAACTATGCCAAATTGTACAATGGCACTCAGACCCAAATTCAAGGAGGTAGGTGGCACTAGAAAGTGAAGTGTGCGCACCATTGGAGCTGCAAGATTTAATCTGGTATCCTAAGCCTGGTCTCGCAGCACTCCGTAAACCAGTTTCCTCTTTGTTGAACTCACTAGCGGTATGGGAGGCCTAAAAATATAGATACTCATTGACCTCAAAATATTCATTGATGGCCCCGCTGCATAATAACCCAGACTTTGCTCCAGGTCTTGACAGCGCAAATTTTAGAACATGGAAGAGTAAGGGAATCACGAGACTGAAAGACCTGGAGGGCAGAAACACTATTAAGTCATTTGATTAATTAAGTCAGAAAAGGACATCCCCAACACAGAATTCTTTAGATACCTCCAGGTCCGAGCATTTTATACAAAACACACAATTAGACCACCTTTAACAAATTTCAAAATGCTCTGCGCCCGAGGCTCGGACACAAGCGGACTAATATCTAGGTTATACAGAGATGTGATCGGTGCGAATAAGGACAACGGACAGAAACTCGACTTTATGTCCCCATTGGGAAGCTGACCTGGGGGGACGCTAGAAGAGGACGACTGGACCAAGATATTCAACGCAGCTGGTAGAAGCTCAGTCTGTACCACATTAAAGAAGAACTCATATAAGGTATTAATGAGATGGTACCTCACCTCGGTCAAATTATCTAAATTTGTTCCAGGATATTCCCCGTTGTGCCCCAGGCAGTGCGGGGGAAGAGGAGATCCGTTACACATGCTGTGGTCCTGTCCTCGTCTGGCCCCCATATGGGTACAAATTAGAGATTGGTTACAGAGGATTTTGGGCCTCGAAATTAAACTAGATCCGTGGCTGTTCTTCCTTAACAAGCCAGCAAAGATCTATCTAAAACTGGAAATAAATTGATAGCTCACTTTGCAACGGCAATGAGATGCGAGACTGCAGCATTGTGCAAACAGAATGCAATTCCATCAATTGAGAAAATTCGGAATCAGATTTGGTTCATCTGCCAGATGGAAAAGTTAACGAGTTTGGTCAACGACACTGGCCTAAATTTCCAAAAGATATGGCTGCCGTGGTTAGCACAGTCAGATATTCAAGGGGTGGGCACTGCCACCATATGGCTTTGATAGATTTGAGTGAGTGCTCCTCTGATTGGACAGAGACGATCCTGACCTAGGATAAGAGGACGGAGACGGGTCCCTGGAAGCTGTTGAGAGCCATACCCATAAGCACCAGGCATAGTGGATACCCAAGAGCTGGGAGAGTGGACACAGGTCAAGCCGATTTAGCTATCGCGCCACGCCCCTCCCCACCTTCCTTCTTTCCCAATGTGTGTCTGTCTATGTAGGTCTATAGAGTTATAGGATACAGGGTGCTGTGTTACCACTAGTAGAAAAATATGTGACACCAATATATGCAATGTGATGCTGTACCTTGTAAACAAAACTAATAAAAACAATGTTAAAAAAAAAAAAGTTGGACATCTTTTTAGATAGGAAAGGTATACAGGGATATACCAAAAAGTATACATGGGAAGGATGTTGATCCAGGGAGTCATCTGATTGCCAATTCTTGGAGTCAGGAAGGAATTTATTTTTACCCTTATGAGATATCATTGGATGATATGACTCTAGGGGTTTTCTTTGCCTTCCTCTTGATCAATAAGTATAGATATAGGATAAAGTATCTGTTGTCTAAATTTAGCATAGGTTGAACTTGATGGACGTACGTCTTTTTTCAACCTCATCAACTATGTAACTATGTAATCATTCCCTTCATAGACATCATCCCTTATAATAGGTTTTAGATCCGGTTTAACATATAAACATACTCCACCTCCTCTTCTATTTGTTCGATCCTTCCGAAAAAGGGAATAACCCTCTAAATTAACTGTCCAGTCCTGAGTTTCATCCCACCATGTTTCAGTAATGCCTATGATATCATACTGCTTCCTTGCAGCTATTAATTCAAGCTCCCCCATTTTATCTGTCAGGCTTCTTGCATTAGCAAGCATGCATTTCAGTTTTTTTTCAGCCTGTATTATTATCTGATCTGCTCCTTCCTTTCTGCGCCAACTTGGTTTAGTCTTTAGGCCAGGTCCCCGCTGGATACTGCAGCGCCCGCTGTGGCAGACGCTGCAGGGACAAGAGCCCTCCCCTCAATGGGGCTGGGCCCGCTGCGAGGGGGGGCCGCCGCGCTGCACCAAGAGTTTCTCCTGCTCTCAATAGAATTGAGAGCAGGACTCGCGACTGAGCGCTAGGCCACGCCCCCAGCAGTTCAGCCAATGAGGACGAACCTGCCTGGTGACATCATGGCCGTGCCCTCGTCACTGCTCCGCCACACCCCACCCCCGTCTTTCCCCCTGCAGCTCACTGCAGAACGGAGAATCGGCTGCACGCGCCGCCAGCCTCAGGGGCGCGCGTGCAGCGGAGGCACTGGGGCCACAGCCTAAGAAGTTTTCTAGTATTCTCTGTATTTACTATGAGAGTCACGCTGCTGGACAAACTCGCACTTGACCCCATTCTGCCTCTATAACCCCATGTTTCCTCATCTATTCCATTTAGTTCATTATCTGTTTCATTCCCCTCCCCCCCTCCTTCCTAGTTTAAAATCTCCTCCAACCTTTTTAGCATTCTCCTAGCACAGAAGATCCCTCTTCATTGAGGTGCAATCCGTCCCTAGAATATAGATGGCACCTCTCAGAAAAGGAGTCCCAATGCTCTAAAAACCCAAACCCCTCCTTCCTGCACCACTTTCTTAGCCATGCATTAACCTCCCTGATCTCTGACTGTCTCCCTGCGGTAGCGCACGGCACTGGTAGTATTTCAGAAAATACTACCTTGGAGGTCCTTGCCATAAGCTTTTGGCCTAGATCCCTGAAATCATTTTTTTAGGACCCTCCATCTTTCTCTAACTTTGTCGTTGGTGCCAACATGTACCAAGACAGCCGGGTCAATCCCAGCCCCTCCTAACAATCTGTCTACCCAATCCGCAATGTGACGAACCTGAGCACCCGGGAGACAACAAACTGTTCGGTTCATGCGGTCACGGCAACAGATTGCCCTATCTACCTCCCTAATAATGGAGTCCCTTACCACCACAATCTTTCTTTGCATCTGAGCATCCTGAGTCCCCACTGTGCTGGAGGAACTATTCCCCTGGCTGCTAGAGGAATCAGTCTCCCCCAGCCTTGCCATTTCTGCCCTGACACTCCCAATATCTTCACTCAACACTGCAAATCTATTGGGATGGGTCAGCTCAGAACTGGCCCTGCCTCTCCCTATTGCCCCTACTTCCTCTTCTGTTACCCAGCTACCTATCTGCTCCTCACTAACAGCGCCACTATCTGCACCACTAGTACCAGCCAGGGCCTGCTCAGTGAGCTCTAATTCCCTTTCAAGATTGCCAATGTCCCTCAATATTGCAAGTTGCCTCTTCTGATCAGCAATCTCTGATTCTAAAGAGACCACCCGCTCACACTTCTCACAGCGGTATGCTCCTTGGAACAGCTGCTCCAAGTGCACATACATGTGGCAAGATGTGCATTGAGTGGCATTTTCAATCCTGCTCATTCTAGCAACTATGAAGTTTATAAGTACTAACAGTAAACTGTACTTCAATAAACTATACCTTGTTTAACCGCTTCCTTGTTCAAACTGCTTCTAGTTCTAATTGCACACTTAATACACCCAGCGCTTGAAATCAACCAGTCACGCAAGCCAATATTCATTATTATGATAAACATACTGAGGCTAGATGTAACTACTCATTTAGATCCCTTATGGTGACAGACTACTTCAATTGATTTAAGTAATTTTACGGGCATTAACTAATTAAAATATCGATTATATTTACAATCGACTGATCCTTGACTAAATTGATGGCAGGAGGGCATAGCTGTTCACAGCATTAATGGAGGCGAGACGTTCTACTTGCAGTCTGCAATAATGTGATAAGACATATGCAGTCTCGTTTAGGACTCATGATTGGCTACGGAGTTCAGACACCCCCCTATCTAGGTACATAAGACTAGTGTGATGGAGTACTAATCACTCCTACCTTTGATAAGCGTTACGCATAGCGCGAAACGTACGTCGGTTTTATGACGTCACCGAGGTGACACCGGTGGAGGGTGCGACGGATCGCAAGCCGAGAGTGAATACAGTGAACGAATACAATTCAGGTCGTATGGCAGTTTGCAGTAAATAATTTGCCACTAATATGGAATGATTTCGGGTAATACACCCTTATCCTCCGCACAATTGGTTACCGGTAATTATTTGGAATAAGACTGTAATGGTACCGCAGAGCACTAGTGATCCTTGTATTCAGAAAACCCAAAGAAATAAGTGTTAAAACCTCACTAAGATAACACGGCAGAATGACAAGCCCTTAATGTTTCAACATACATAACACAAGTGAGAGAGCATTATACCTGCTGCAATCAACATTTGTGTTCTGTAACACCTGTTTGGCACCTGATAAGAGTTCCTAAACCAATGAATGTATTGGAATAGAGGCATTAGTACAGCAGGATAGTGTCTACAAATTCCCTACTATAGCTGTTGAATTGTTACATTGACTTGAATTGCAACAACAACGAGGTTGAATTCTTTAAACTCTGATCAGGTCCAAATAGCATCAGCAAATGTTGCAGGTCGTCATACTTAGCGAACATTAGTTGCCATTGTGTCTGGTAGACAGTTATCACTTAGCTGTATTTCGCTCTGGGTGGCTATGCAGACTTGATGACTCTCATTGACAACTGTTTCACTCTATGGTTATAAACCTTATACTTTATCTGGTATTTGAGATTAACTACTCTATTGCCTTACCTTTTTTATCATTCCTGAATAGGATATACACAGTTAGTTTATATTTCTATGTTTGATAAGGTACCCTTTCTACGTTGATCATCTCCCCGAATTTGTAACCTTTATTTTACACACCTTATTGTATATATGTATTTGTTGATTTAATAAAATGTTTAACTGTACCCACAATCTTGTTCGTGGCCATATTGGGATATGAGTACCCTCGGATTCAATTTTCCGGCCATAATGCTTGTCTATAGTGAGTGCAAATAGGTATCCTTTGTCTAAACAACCTTTTTGTAAATACTGTATATGCTATTGATCCCGTATGCACTATATGTACTCTTATACTATTTCACTTTATAATAGGTGAGCGGAAGGTACCAATCTCTGTGTATAAATATTTACTTAAGATTAAAATGAGGCTCCCACCACAGTTCAAGGAAAAGCACCTCCCTAGGAGTACCTGTATGTATCTGGGGAAGATATTGTATGTGTATGTGAATAAACGTTACCTGTTTCCATAACTACAAAGTTCCTGGTGCGCATCATTCTCACCTGCACACACGCCCGGCCTGCGCGGACCAGCACCCTGACAAGGTAACGTATCCTGAGTAGCCAATATCACAGACACCAATGTAACCTCCAGAGAGCCGGGCTGGGAGGGTAACATGTAAAGCACTTTCGTTTACACTTTCTGCCGACAGCAGAGCGATTGTATACATCACATTTCAGATTTTATGGGACACACCCTCAGCGGCGGAATTCCAGATCCGCCGCCCCTAGGCACTTACCTGCTGCCACCTCCTCCGTGCTGCCGCTCTCCGTCTTCTTCTAAATCACAGCGTCATATGATGGGGAGGACGTCACCAACGCGACATCACACGGTGTCTCATTGCCAAGGCAACGTGATGTCATGATGTCATTTGCCGTTGTGTTGCCATGGCAACAAGACACCGTGTGACGTTGCAGCGTCATTTGACGCTGCAGAAAGGAAGCGGGCGGCAGGAAGGCAGAAGCAGGTAAGGAACGTCCCATCAGGCCCGAGAGCGCGCCCTCTGTGAATGGGACGCAAATGTTCTGCCGCCCCAGGCGCGGGCCTATTGGGCCTATTAGTAGTAGTATTATTATCATTATGTAATGGGGTTTCCCCCACCCTCTGGGAGATTCCCGTTACCAAGTGTGTAGTGCTGGGTATCTGCTGGTTCACAGGAAGCTGAGCTTTCCGCCGGTGTTATTGGGGAAGACAGGACTGTCTGGTTCTTTCTCACTCTTGGTTCAGCGCCTCCATCCCCTGACGGCTCCAGGAGTGCCGGAGGCAATCCATGCAGGAGAACACTCAGATACTCCCCCTGATAGACTGCACTCAGAGGCAGGAGAATATTTTATAAACAGGAACTTACTTTTATTGGACAACAGCAACAAATCAGCATACTCTGCATACAGTCAGCATACTCTGCATACAGTCAGCATACGCTGCATACAGTCAGCATACTCTGCATACAGTCAGCATACAGTCAGCATACTCTGCATACAGTCAGCATACGCTGCATACAGTCAGCATACTCTGCATACAGTCAGCATACGCTGCATACAGTCAGCATACGCTGCATACAGTCAGCATACTCTGCATACAGTCAGCATACTCTGCATACAGTCAGCATACTCTGCAAACACTTGATTTCCAGCCTTGTGATGGTCCCCGGACTCAACCCTGGGGCTTGAGGCCTCCAGAGCCGGTCCTGTGCTCTTCCCTAACCCCCTGATGGGATGAGGGGTCTAGTCCTTACTCCGACTCCCCTAAGGGAGGGGGATAGGTGACAGAGCCCTGCGCACCTCTTCCGTGGTACTAGTCTCTCTCGGGGAGACAACACTGCTACATTTAGGAAGTGCAGCCCCTTAAGTCCAAGGTCTGAGCCCATGATTGGGCAGAACACAGGTCTTGTCCCGTCCCCCAAATAACTCAAGGGAGCTGCTACTGCTGGGGAAAACCCGGATTGGGCCTAACACTGCCTGCACTATACCAGGACTTACATGTTAGGCAGGACAGGGTAGTAGCTAAAACCAGACATTGCTACAATTATATTAGTAATAGTATTATTATCATTATATTATTAATATTATCATACAAAGTCACCCACCCAGCTGATCCCTCATCACTCCCAGCTCCACCATACTGCCATTGATTTAAAAAAAAATCTTTATTAGATAAAACAATATATAATAACAGTTAGGAACAAAGAACACAAACACAATGGGCATACAATATACATAAATATGTGCTCCAATCAGGCATTGCTCGGGCAGCTTTATGTGAAGGACCCCGCTGCTCTGGGCACTTCCTGGAAGAGACACTCTAACTTCTGTTCGTTACGTCACGCGGCGTGCAGTGATTGATGGATCTATTGGCTAATGGCGCGGGGATAAGGGCGGGACTTCAGGGAGCAGGGACCGCTGCTATTGGCAGGCGGGGGTGGTGAGAAGCCGGTGATGCAGAGAGTGGTGTGAGGTTGGGCTGCACGGCAGCTGTATGCTCCGCACGGCCGGGATCGGCGCTTAAAGGGTCAACAGCGGCCGGGACACAGCGTGACGTCACGGAGTGGGGGTCACAGGTGAGACTAAGGGTGGGGGTGTGACCTCACAACACTATATACATACACACAAATATATATACATGTACAGTATATGCTACGTACAGATCCGGACACATGCAGCATTGAATGCACACATATACACGCTGTGCTTTGTGAGATATATATATATGTACACACACACATACATGCACACACACACATACATGCATGCACCCTGCCACAGTGTGTGATTATATATATATATATATATTATATATATATTATATATATATATATATATATATATATATATACACACCACACACACACACAACACACACACACCCACCACACACACACACACATGGCAGGGTGTGTATATATATATGACTATATTATATATACTATATATATATATATTATATATATATCACACACTGTGTGCTGGGTGCATGTAGTGTATACTATATATACACAATCACACAACATATATGAACCGACCACAGTGGGTTATATATAATTATGATATATATATTCTATATCTATATAGATATATATATATTATACATACACACACAAACACACACAACAACACAACACACACCACAACACACCACCACACACACACAACACCACACTGGTTGACAAATCACCAAAAAATCTCTCGCCACCTAGTACCACAAGTGGCTGCTTGGGCAATAGGAGCTCGCCCATGATGTTAAACTCCACTCGCCAGGGGCGTGCAATGGTATAGGTTTGCGAAACATACTATATATAATTAATATTTATATATATATTATATATAAAAGGGGCAGTGTGTGCTCATTGCAGTTTCATTCCAGAAATCCCTGCTGCAGTGGAAGTGCTGGGTGATAATGGTGAAAGACAGGGTTGCAGACCTGTCTAAGACAGCAAAGATAACAGGAAATTTACAGTTGCTTATTGCTTTGGAGGGTTTTAGTCACTTTTTTACCCACCATAACTTAATATAATATATATATTTATATATACATGCAACGGCACAGTGTGTGTGTGTGATATTACATGCACCCTGGATATATACACACACATGTAATATATGCATGCAGATACCATTGTGGGAGGGTGCAGTGTGTGTGTGTGTTATATATATATATATATATATATATATTATATATATATATAGATAGATATATATATATATACATATATATATTTATATATATATGTACACACACACCATGGTTGTGTGTCTGTGTCTATACGCAGATGTATAGATAGAGAGCAGATACACCAGGACTTATTACAAGACAATCAATGTTTCGGCTCACTACCGGATGCGCCTGTTCTCTATCTTTTCCTGTATTCCAGTACTTTTTACCCAGGCAGGACGCTATAAGATAGAGCAAATATATATATCTCTTTATTATTATCCTTTATTTAGAAAGCGACTACATATTCTAGTGTACAATGCGGTGTGAAGACAATAACACACAACATTCCCATACACTGGTACAGTAGGTAAGCAGAGCCCTGATACACCGAGATTAGTCTGTGTTATACATTCACATATTCCCAAAAGTTCACATAGTTATATTATGTTATTACTGCCATTTCAGCCTGAATCCTCTCCGGCTGCGTAGAATTATATGATTATAAATTAGAGACTTTCCAAAAGTAACATTGTGTTTCTTTGTATCCTTGTTACTCTATCACTTCGCACGCCTGTCGCGGTCCCGATTTGTGTGGGGCAGGATACTACGGGCGTGAGAAGCGACTCAGCCCCATTGTCGGGGGACGGCGGTCAGCGTTTGTCTCTGTTTATATATGGCACTCTTTTTCCTCATGAAGGGGTATTAGCTGCGAAGACAGATTGCTGCATTCCTGATATCCTTCACACACAACGGTGTGTCAGAAATCCTCTGTGTGGGTCGCAGTCACCGGCTGGTGACCTAATGTGTGAAATTACAACTAACCCCATTTTTTTGTATGGGATTGTGGGGTTCTTCGGTGTTGAACCGCGCACTATTTTCAGCTCCAGTGAAGTATTACTTCCTGGTTATTATAGGGGATTTAAATGCTTGTCCAATAGGAAGCTGCAACTGATCATGTTGTGGTTTCCTATTGGCCCAAGGTTTGACAGCAATTTTGTTTCCCCTTGAGAGATTTAAACCCAGTGACTTCAATATTAAGTATCTCAGGGGCTGACAATACAATATTGTGAATAAGCTCTAGGGAGACCCCCGTAGAACTCAACCAGAGGATGGGGGGGGGGGGGGGGGTTGTGAAAGGAGGAGGATTCTTGCTTTATTTAAGGAGATGTGACCATCTTTATTTTATGCAAAAAGGAAAGCAATCGGGAAATGGGAAATGAATGTTCATTTTATAATTGTTGCTCAAACCTTCATTTGAATTATTCTTTGAGTTAAACTTTCTTTTGAAGTCCGAGTCTTGAACAAGACTCCATTGGAAAGCGGAAAGTTGAGCTGGTAAAGACACACGTGTGTACAATGTGCGGAAGAGGCTCACGTTGTGATTATCTCTCACATGGCGTCTAGTTGCCGCTGCACACCGACTGTCTGAGCGTACTTAATCCTCCCAATTTATATATCAAAGACCAGCAGTGGGCTGCGCTCAGTAATGACGATGCTTGGGTCCCACAGACATTTTAACAATCTCTTATTTTATTTCACAGAGAGAACAGCTATTCTCATGTCGCCCAAGCAATTTCATTACTGAGGGCAACCTGCTGCTTGTTTTCTGCCTCTGTGTGTCTCTCACTCACTCTTGGTTTTTCCCTGTCTTTCGCTCTGTCTCTCTCTCGCTCTCTGTGCGTCACTCGCTGTGCGTGCCTCTCTCGCTGGCTCTGCGTGCGCCTCTCGCTCTGTGTGTGTGTGTGTGCGCATCTCGCTCTCTCGCTGTCTGTGTGTGTGCGCATCTCGCTCTCTCGCTGTCTGTGTGAGCGTCTCGCTCTCTTGCTGTCTGTGTGTGTGTGTGTCTCGCTGTGTGTGTGTGTGTGTGTGCGTCTCGCTGTCTGTGTGTGTGTGTGTGTGTGTGTGTGTGTGCGTCTCGCTCTCTAGCTGTCTGTGTGTGTGCGCATCTCGCTCTCTCGCTGTCTGTGTGAGCGTCTCGCTCTCTTGCTGTCTGTGTGTGTGTGTCTCGCTGTGTGTGTGTGTGTGCGTCTCGCTCTCTCGCTGTGTGTGTGTGTGTGTGTGTGTGTGCGTCTCGCTCTCTCGCTGTCTGTGTGTGTGCGTCTCGCTCTCCCGCTCGCTGTCTGTGCGTCTCGCTGTCTGTGTGTGTGTGCGTCTCGCTGTCTGTGGGTGCGTCTCGCTCTCTCGCTGTCTGTGGGTGCGTCTCGCTCTCTCGCTGTCTGTGGGTGCGCCTCTCGCTCTGTGTGTGTGTGTGTGTGTGCGCATCTCGCTCTCTCGCTGTCTGTGTGTGTGCGCATCTCGCTCTCTCGCTGTCTGTGTGAGCGTCTCGCTCTCTTGCTGTCTGTGTGTGTGTGTGTGTCTCGCTGTGTGTGTGTGTGCGTCTCACTCTCGCTGTGTGTGTGTGTGTGTGTGTGTGCGTCTCGCTCTCTCGCTGTCTGTGTGCGCATCTCGCTCTCTCGCTGTCTGTGTGAGCGTCTCGCTCTCTTGCTGTCTGTGTGTGTGTGTCTCGCTGTGTGTGTGTGTGTGCGTCTCGCTGTGTGTGTGTGTGTGTGTGTGTGTGCGTCTCGCTCTCTCGCTGTCTGTGTGTGTGCGTCTCGCTCTCCCGCTGTCTGTGTGTGCATCTCGATCTCTCGCTCGCTGTCTGAGCGTCTCGCTGTCTGTGTGTGTGTGCGTCTCGCTGTCTGTGTGTGTGCGTCTCGCTGTCTGTGTGTGTGCGTCTCGCTGTCTGTGTGTGTGCGCCTCTCGCTGTCTGTGTGTCTCGCTGTCTCTGTGTGTGTGTGTGTGTCTTGCTGTGTGCGTCTCGCTGTCTGTGTGTGTGTGTTTGTCTCGCTTGTCTGTGTGTGTCTCGCTCTCTCACTGTGTGTGTGTGTCTAGCTGTGTGTGTGTGCGTCTCGCTGTCTGTGTGCGCGCGTCTCGGTCGCTGTCTGTGTGTGCGTCTCGCTCTCTCGTTGTCTGTGTGTGTGTGTCTCGCTGTCTGTGGGTGCGTCTCGCTGTCTGTGGGTGCGTCTCGCTGTCTGTCTGTGGGTGCGTCTCGCTGTCTGTCTGTGGGTGCGTCTCGCTGTCTGTCTGTGGGTGCGTCTCGCTGTCTGTCTGTG